>SJXQ01008231.1:0-95146 GCA_006408695.1 Aepyceros melampus | reverse complement strand
AGGTATATTATTAATGGAGTCTGCAGGAGAAAAACAAACAAATTAAACCTTACTATTGTCAGTTTCCAGAGTAGGGGATAGGAAAGAGGCTATTCTGTCAAGAAAAATCTCTTCTTTGAATAATGTTCTACGCTAGTTTGCCAACATACATATAAGGGAGAATTATTTAGTATCACTTGAATCATTTTGTGCCACTGGTACTATCTGCTGAATTGACTAAAGAGAATAAACAAAATCTAGTACATTTTAAATAGGCTTCCCTAGTATTACCTGTGGAGAAGGCAATGGCACCCCACTCCAGTACTCTTGCCTGGAAAATCCCATGGACGGAGGAGCCTAATAGGCTGCAGTCCATTGGGTCGCTAGGAGTTGGACATGACTGAGCAGCTTCACTTTTCACTTTTCACTTTCATGCACTGGAGAAGGAAATGGCAACCCACTCCAGTGTTCTTGCCTGGAGAATCCCAGGGGACGGGGAAGCCTGGTGGGCTGCTGTCTCTGGGGTTGCACAGAGTCGGACACTACTGAAGCGACTTAGCAGCAGCAGCAGCAGCAGCAGTACTACCTGACCTGCCTCTTGAGAAACCTATATGCAGGTCAGGAAGCAACAGTTAGAACTGGACATAGAACAACAGACTGGTTCCAAATAGGAAAAGGAGTACGTCAAGGCTGTATATTGTCACTCTGCATATTTAATTTATATGCAGAGTACATCATGAGAAACGCTGGGCTGGAAGAAGCACAAGCTGGAATTAAGATTGCCGGGAGAAATATCAATAACCTTAGATATGAAGATGACACCACCCTTAACGGCAGAAAGTGAAGAAGAACTAAAGAGCCTCTTGATGAAAGTGAAAGAGGAGAGTGAAAAACTAAGATCATGGCATCCGGTCCCATCATTTCATGGCAAATAGATGGGGAAAACAGTGGAAACAGTAGCTGACTTTATTTTTCTGGGCTCCAAAATCACTGCAGGTGGTGATTGCAGCCATGAAATTAAAAGATCCTTACTCCTTGGAAAGAAGTTATGACCAACCTAGACAGCATATTAAAAAGAGGAGACATTACTTTGTCAACAAGGTCCATCTAGTCAAGGCTATGGTTTTTCCAGTGGTCCTGTATGGGTGTGAGAGTTGGACTGTGAAGAAAGCTGAGTGCCGAAGAATTGATGCTTTTAACTGTGGTGTTGGAGAAGATTCTTGAGAGTCCCTTGGACTGCAAGAAGATCCAACCAGTCCATTCTAAAGGGGATCAGCCCTGGGTGTTCTTTGTAAGGAATGATGCTAAAGATGAAGCTCCAGGACTTTGGCCACCTCATGCAAAGAGCTGACTCATTGGAAAAGACTCTGATGCTGGGAGGGATTGGGGGCAGGAGGAAAAGGGGATGACAGAGGATGAGATGGCTGGATGGCATCACCGACTCGATGGACCTGAGTCTGAGTGAACTCTGGAAGTTGGTGATGGACAGGGAGGCCTGGCGTGCTGCAATTCATGGAGTCGCAGAGTCAGACATGACTGAGCAACTGAACTGAACTGAACTGAAAGTGTATAGTGTTTAACTTCCAATTATTTTAAAGTTTACTTTTTATATTTTTGTAATGTATTTACTATTATAGTCATAGAAAATACTATGTATTTTCAATGATTTCAATCATTAAAAATGTGTTGTGACTTGCTTTGTGTTCCATCATATGGTCAATTTTGGTAAGTGTTCCACACACAATTGAAAAGAATGTGTATATTAACATTTTTTGGTGTGATATTTTATGGATGACATCTAGGTTATTTGTTAAGCATCTGTTCAAATCTGCTATGTCCTTATTGATTTTCTGGTCTGTTTGTTATATCAGAGACAGACATATATGTTACAATCCCCCTCTAAGACTGTGGGTTTGTCTATTTCTTTTAGTCATGTCACTTTTATAGATTCTGAAGCTATGTAGTTAGATGAATTTAAGTGTAGAATTACTGTATCATCTGGGTGTTGATCTGTTACTAAAAATAATTCTCTTTGCCTCTAACAATGTTTTTTTGTCTTAAAATGTCTAGCAGGTTCCACTCTGGGCAGGTTGTTTTGCCCTCTGAGCATTAGTTTCTAGTTTCCTCAGCCATAAAACACACATAGTGACCTATTTCACATGGTTCTTGGGAGAATTAACTGGTAATATTCACAAAGTACTCAGCATAGTGCCTAGCACACAGTAAACCTCAATATATTAGCGACCTGAGATCAACTTTTTACCTCCTTTTGAAAATAGGGGCCTCAGCTTTGCCTTTCAAAGTCCTAAAAGAATTAAACTTTTACAACTATCTACTAATGAATTCTTTTTATCTTTGTCTGTAAGAGGTAGCAACTTGATATTTATATTACCAATAGCCTACTTTTGAAATGTTTTGATGCTTCAGATAGTTTAGCATGGCACTAAATAGAACAGAACAAAATGTTCTCAAAAAGTCTGTCAGCAAGAGGGCTTGTTTCCTTAATGAACTAATAAGTACACAGCAGTTAGTTTAACTGCATATTTCAACTCCCCTCCCCAGTTCTCACTTACAGCCAATATTTCTTATTTCACTGAGAAAAGAGAAGCAATTACATGAGACCCACCTTATTTTCCCACTACCCAGTTGATCAATTTCCTCTATCTATACTTATACTCTCTACTTTTCTTGTATTAACAATGGATGAAGTTCCATTCTTCCTATTTAAAACCAAATCCTCCACCTGTCAACTGGATCCCATTCCTTCTGACTCCTCAAAGACATTGCTCATTTGATCTTTCTTACATTCTCAACTTCTTATCCACAGAATTCTTCCCATCAGCATTCAATATGCAGATCATATTTTAAAAATCTTCACTAGACATCTCTATCCAGCTACCATACCATTTCTCTGCCCTCCTTTAGAGTGAAACTCCTCAAAGAGGTCGTCTCTACTCTATCTTTCCATGTCTTTCCTTCAATGTATGTCAGTAAGTCGCTTGTCCCTATACTCCACTTAAATTACTGCCACCAAAGATCTCAATTTTGGCAAATTAATCATCAATTTTTAGTCTAAATTTTCTCAACTTGAAATAGGATTTGACATCATTTTTGTTGTTGTTTAGTGGCTAAGTCATATGCAACTCTTTGTGACTCCATGGACTGTAGCCCAGTAGGCCCCTCTGTCCAAGGGATTTTGCAGGAAAGATACTAGAGTGGTTTGCCATATCCTTCTTCAGGGGATCATTCCCAACCCAGGGATCAAACCCACGTCTCTTGCTTAGCAGGCAGATTCTATACCACTGCTGGATCATGGAAAAAGCAAGAGAGTTCCAGAAAAACATCTATTTCTGCTTTATTGACTGTGCCAAAGCCTTTGACTGTGTGGATCACAATAAACTGTGGAAAATTCTGAAAGAGATGGGAATACCAGACCACCTAACCTGCCTCTTGAGAGACCTATATGCAGGTCAGGAAGCAACAGTTAGAACTGGACATGGAACAACAGACTGGTTCCAAATAGGAAAGGAGTACGTCAAGGCTGTATTTTGTCACCCTGCTTATTTAACTTATATGCAGAGTACATCATGAGAAATGCTGGACTGGAAGAAACACAAGCTGGAATCAAGATTGCTGGGAGAAATATCAATAATCTCAGATATGCAGATGACACCACCCTTATGGCAGAAAGTGAAGAAGAGCTAAAGAGCCTCTTGATGAAAGTGAAAGAGGAGAGTGAAAAAGTTGGCTTAAAGCTCAACTTTCAGAAAACGAAGATCATGGCATCTGGTCCCATCACTTCATGGGAAATAGATGGGGAAACAGTAGAAACAGTGTCAGACTTTATTTTGGGGGGCTCCAAAATCACTGCAGATGGTGACTGCAGCCATGAAATTAAAAGGCGCTTACTCCTTGGAAGAAAAGTTATGACCAACCTAGATAGTATATTCAAAAGCAGAGACATTACTTTGCCGACTAAGGTCCATCTAGTCAAGGCTATGGTTTTTCCTGTGGTCATGTATGGATGTGAGAGTTGGACTGTGAAGAAGGCTGAGCGCTGAAGAATTGATGCTTTTGAACTGTGGTGTTGGAGAAGACTCTTGAGAGTCCCTTGGACTGCAAGGAGATCCAACCAGTCCATTCTGAAGGAGATCAACCCTGGGATTTCTTTGGAAGGAATGATGCCAAAGCTGAAGCTCCAGTACTTTGGGCACCTTATGCGAAGAGTTGACTCATTGGAAAAGACCCTGATGCTGGGAGGGATTGGGGGCAGGAGGAGNGACTGCAAGGAGATCCAACAAGTCCATTCTGAAGGAGATCAACCCTGGGATTTCTTTGGAAGGACTGATGCCAAAGCTGAAGCTCCAGTACTTTGGGCACCTTATGCGAAGAGTTGACTCATTGGAAAAGACCCTGATGCTGGGAGGGATTGGGGGCAGGAGGAGAAGGGGACGACCAAGGATGAGATGGCTGGATGGCATCACTGACTCAGTGGACGTGAGTCTGAGTGAACTCTGGGAGTTGGTGATGGACAGGGAGGCCTGGCGTGCTGCGATTCATGGGGTTGCAAAGAGTCGGACACGACTGAGGGACTGAACTGAACTGAACTGATAGTCACTCTTGCCATCTTTTGATTAATGTTTTCAAAATACCTTTTTCTACCTTTTAAATTTCAATCTACCACTTTTATCATATTTGAAATGAGTTTCTTATAGTCATATTTTTAATCCACTCTGCTAATTTTATGTTTTAATTGTTTATTTTTAACCAATTACCTGGTCTGCTCTGGTGACTCAGTTGGTAAAGAATTTGACTGCAATGCAGGAGACCCAGGTTCAATACCTGGGTCAGGAAGATCCCCTGGAGCAGGAAATAGAAACCCACTCCAGTATTTTGGCCTGGAGAATTCCATGGACAGAGGAGCCTGGCAGATACAGTCCATGGGGTTGCAAAGAGTTGGACGCAACTGAGCAACTAACACTTCACTATCAACCATTTACCTATAATGTAGGGCTTTTTCTTTTTTTTTTAATTTTAGGACTTGAGTCTACCATTTTATTTGTGTTTCCTGTTTTTGTCTTTTTTCCTGCCTTTGTGTGTTACTTGTATATATTTTTTAAAATTCTATTTTAGTTTAGATGTAGTGCTTTTTATTGCATCTCTTTGTATAGCTTAGTTGTAATGTTTCTGAACTGCATCTCCCTATACAGGCTTTTCAGTGGTTCCACTAGACATTATTTATATGTATTTTTAACTGTCCATAGGTATTGTCATTTTGCCAGTTTAAAACCTAACTACCCTTTGCATCTCTTTATCCATTCTTGTTTATCATTGCTTTAAATAGTTTCTCTACATGAATTTAGAACTACATCAGACAGTCTGAATTTTTACTTTAACATTCAAACATAATTTAGAAAATTCAAGAGATGTCTAGTATATTTACCCATATTTTTACTTACCATGTTCTGTCTTCCTTCCTTATGTTCCAAGATCCCTCCCCTAACCCAACTTTCATTTTTATTTAGAGAATTTCCTTTAGCCATTATTTGAGGGTGGTCTGTCGGTGACAAATTCTCTTAGATTTTTTTCATCTGTCTTTCTTTTTCTTCATTCCAGAAGGATTTATAGGCAGTTCTTGGAAGACAATTCTTTTATTTCAGCAACTGAAAATTATTATGCAAATTCTTTCTTGACTTCTATAACTGATGAGAAATATTCTGACATTTGAACTGTTTTTTTTCTCTGTAGGTAAGGTGTCATTTATAATGGTTGCTTTAAAGTTTTTTTTATGGCTTTAGTTTTCCAAAAGTTTTCAGAATTATAATGTGTTTTGGCATGTAATTCTGTTTTTTTTTTTTTTAAGATCTCAACTTCTTAAATCCTTATATTTATGTCTCTTGTCAAATTTGGGAAGTTTTTAGTTATTATTTCTTCCAGTACTTTTTCAGCCCCACCCTTTTTACTCTGTCCTTCCAGGATACCAATAACAGGAGTGTTAAATCCCACAGGTCCCTGAGGCTTTGTTCCTTTTTTCCCAGTCTACTTTCTTTGTTGTCCATATGAGGTGATTTCTATCATTCTACCTTAATATTTATTGATTTTTTCTCTCTCCCCTCCACTCTGTTGTTGAATCCAACTATTGAGGTTTTTTTTAATTTTTAAAAATTATTTTTAGTTCCAAAATGTCCATTGGATTATTTTTTATATCTTCTGTATCTTTGCTCAGAGTTTCCATTTATTTGCTTAGACTTTCTATTGTTTTCATCTGTTTCGAGCATTTCCTAATAATAGCTAGCTCAAACATTTTAATTACAGCTGCTTTAAAGTATTTGTCCGATAATTCCAGCATCTCTGTCATCTCAGTTTGGGCATCTACTGATTTGATATATCCTTAGTTCTTGGTATGATGAGCAATTGAAACCTGCACAATTTGCGTATTATGTTATGAAATTCTGGATCTTATTTAAACCTTCTGTGTTAACTGGCTTTATTCACTCTGTTTTAGCAGAGCCCCTTCCTCCCTCCCTCCCTTTCTTCCTTCCTTCCTTCCTTCCTTCTGCCCTTTCTTCCTTCTTTATTCCTTCCTTTCTTTTTTTCTACTTAGTGTATTTAGTGCCACATGGAACATTAAAATGGACTGAATTAAGTCCATGAATTTCACATAATCTTCTCCCATTCTGTGAAAGCCCACCAGTTTGGAGGGGAATAGACTCATCTTTAGCTTCTGAGATTAGCCTCCTTTAGCCTAAGCCATTTTTAGTTGCCCTTCGCCATCATCAGCGTTAATGATTTGAGGATGGGCACATAAGCCAGGCTTAAACTCTTCAGCGCATAGTGACTCTCAGTCACTATATATGTTACATGTTGGCCCCGTCACTAAAGCAAAGCACCCTCCCTCTTCTCTGAAGGTAACTAAGGAAGAGTGCAGTCACAGCTGCTGCCAGCAGCTTGAAGAAAGTCATCAGAGGACAAAACAAACATATGGAGAACATAGACTCAAAGTCCAAGCTCTGATTCACCACACCCAGGGTCCACACTATGCAGGATTTTCAGTTACTTGAGTCAATAAATCAGTAGTTCTCATCCTTGGCTTTGCATCAGATTCCTCTGGGAAGCTTACTGATACCTGGGACCCATCCCATTTAAGTGTTCTGAGCTAAGCCCCTGGCGTTTGTATTTTTTAAAAGCTCCCCAGTTGACTTTAACACTCCTTCAAGGCTGAGAACCACTGCAATCAATCCTCTTTATTGTTGACTGAATTAGGTTTTCCCTTACTTACTCTTAAAAACATTCTAACTCCACCTTTCCAAAGTTTAAATGCATAAAAAAATCACTTGATGATTTTGTGAAAATGTGGATTCTGATTCATGGCTCTACAGTGAGTACGAGTTTGCTAGGGCCACTGTAACAAAGGACAGCAAGTTGAGTGGCTTTAAAAAAATTTATTCAAATTCTGGCATCTAGAAGTTAAAAATCAAAGTGTTGGCAAGGATGGTTCCTTGTAAGGTCTCTGAGGGAAAGAGCTGTTCCAGACTGCTCTACTTGGGGCTTGTAGTTGGCATCATTCCTCTATGTGTGTCTCTCTGGATCCAAATCTCCCCTTATTAGGACACCAGTTAAATTAGGATCTACCTTGATTACCTCATTTGGACTTGATTACTTCTGTAAAGACCCTATTCCAAATAAGATCACAGTCCAAAGTTCTGGGGGTTAGGACTTCATGCATGAATTTTGGTGAGACACAATGGTAATCCAAAATGGGTAGGAATTGATAATTGCATTTCTAACAAACCTCCAAGTGATATCTGTCCTACTGGCCCATGGATTACACTTTGAATAGCAAGGATCTTTCTGGTATGTTTCTTCTGCTTAAGACTGAGCAGAATAGAAGCCCTCCTATTCCAAGACAAATGGCCTTGCACCTACCTGAGGCACAACCAGCTGGGGGACAGAATGCTGAAAATGAATCACTGGTCATGGTTGTGGTATGGATTCATTTCAGAACACATGTACAAGAAACCACCCCACTCACAGAGGATTTTCCCTAGGATAGACTAGCTGGAGGGAGGACCTTTAAGTAACCAAACACTTATAAATTCATTACACCAAAAGGTGAGAAATAATTTTCTGTTGATGGCTTTAAAAATAATACTTTTATATTACTTTTTTTCAGAAAATTTTAAAATATTTATATATCACATAAATAAGTAAAAAGATGCTATTTTAAAAAGAATTATCCTTAATTAAAAATTAAACAAACAAAAGCAATAACATTGATCAGTTCCATGTCTTTATGAAATAGGGCCACGATTCTTTGCTATAGTACTGGAGATACACTGGTATGCTAATGATTTGCCAGTTTTTGGACATGATGATGAAATTTTAATTTTGTCACTTAAATACTAGGATCTCCCTATTATCTATATATGGAAACCAAGACTATAGCTCATTTGAGATTTTTGGTCATAAATTTGAAGTGAGTCCAGTCAGCGATGTATGTTTCTTTTCTAGCAATGTTCAGTTTCACAGATACAGGTGGGACATAGGTAGACATTTGGGATTTTTACCAGTTGACTACCAAAAAATGAGAGAGGAGTAAGAACATAAGGTCACAAGAAATTTATACTGCGGGGCAAAGGAACCCCAGAGAGCAGGTAGAGAAGTGAAGGTACAAGGAACATGGTAACATGATGAGCAGCTGGAAAGAGACACAGCAGAGGTGTGTCTGCTTAATGAAGAGTTCTTATAAAGGCAGAATTGAGTGAGTGAGTGAGAAACACAGGAGATGATGGTCGTTCTGCGTTGTTTCAGGAAATCAAGTTTTCTGAAATGGCACAACCTCTAGGATGTCACTGTTGCCAACAGGCAGCTGTAGAGATCATGGAAGTCAAAGAACACAGAACCTTCGGTGTTGTTTGAATTATCTGCTTGGATGTAGAAATTGCTAGAAGTAAAAGGGAAAGTGGTCATGACTGAGACAGTGACCCAAATTCTGACTTCTTCAACAGATAAGAGTAGCCAGGAGGTCAACAAATGACAACAGGAAACGATGAGGGTATCGAAGTCTGATGACAGGCATGTCAAAGGCAGAACAAGGAAAGAAATGTTAGAAGCAGAAGAGAGAAAAGTGATACCTACCTGGACTTCTAGCCCTGATATATGTGGAGGAGGCAGAAATCAGAGTTCTCACTGGAGAGCTCAGTGTGCTCAGCGGACAGCCACACTGGATTATAGTTAGAGCAAGAAAGTGAAGGAAATTTTCCAAGAAAAGGTGGAGGCTGTAGGGAAGTTAAGGATGAGAGGTCATAATGAGGAGTCTGGAGAGTGAGGGAGCAGGGTATGGCAAGTGGGACATGATGGAGACGGTTACAGAGCAGCAGGTGCATGGGAAGTGCGGAGTTCTCAAGGAGACTGAGGACTTGAGGGCTGATGGGCTCAGGCCTGGGTGTGTGCACTCAGTGATACGCAAGCTGAGGAGGCCCTGTGGTTGCTAGAAACTAAAGCCCAGGAAATATCATCCAATAGCTGCAGGGAGGAGCTCACTCCAAGAGCACATGGCTGTGTCTACTCATGTGTGTCCCACTTTACCCCTGTGCCATGTTCAATTTGTGAATGCTGTCCTGTGACAACAATGATTAGCTGCTAGCCAAGGTTCATACTCTCCTTTCTTACTGCAAAATGAGAAACAGCTTCCCAACCTGGGACTATGTTTCCCATCCCCCTCCTCTCACACTCAGCCTGTGGAATTCATGAAAGCATAAATTAGGCATGACTAAGTTCTGGCCAATAAAATGTAACAGGAATGATCTATGTCACTTCAGGCCTGACCCCCAAATCCTTCTTTCCCATGCCTTCAGTCTCATCCCTTCCACTGGATGGATAGAAAGGTGACGGTGACCCTGCAGACTCATGTTAAACGTGGCAGAGCCTTTCTCAGCCTGAAGGACTACACACAGCAACTCTTCCAATCAGGAGACTTTGTGTGAAAACTATATAAACGTTATTGTGGACACAACTGAAGTGACTTAGCAGCAGCAGCAGCAGGGTTTATCTATTACAGCAGAGAAGGCAATGGCAAACCACTCCAGTACTCTTGCCTGGAAAATTCCATGGACGGAGGAGCCTGGTAGGCTGCAGTCCATGGGGTCACTAGGAGTTGGACACCACTGAGCGACTTCATTTTCACTTTTCACTTTCATGCTTTGGAGAAAGAAATGGCAACCCACTCCAGTGTTCTTGCCTGGAGAATCCCAGGGACCAGGGAGCCTGGTGGGCTGCCGTCTCTGGGGTCGCACAGAGTCGGACATGACTGAAGTGACTTAGCAGCAGCAGCAGCAGCAGCAATGATACTTTTGGGTTTCCCTAGTAGCTCAGATGGTAAAGCATCTGCCTGCAATGGAGGAAACCAGGGTTTGATCCCTGGGTCAGGAAGATTCCCTGGAGAAGAAAATGGGCCTGTGCCAGTATCCTTGCCTGGAAATTCCCATGGACAGAGGAGCCTGATGGGCTACAGTCCATGGGGTCACAAAGAGTTGGACATGACTGAGCAATACAACGGTACTTTAACCACTATATATCTATCATGGATCTCATAACTGAACACAGAGACCTCTTCAAAATCTTACTAAGATATAGAGTCCCAACTGTGCACCAATGATGACCCTCGCCCCTTCCTGAGTTCACGGGAGGACAGGACTAAGAGGAGGTGAGAGGTGAGTGTTGGCTTCATGAGTAGCACGGGGTATTTAGGGAGAAGGAGAGAGGTATCCACCTCACCCAAAGCCAAGTGAGAAAAATGATAAATATGGGAGGTGACGGATGTGTGAATTAATTCAGTGGTGGGAATCCTTCCACAATGCATGCATATAGCAAATCATCACATTGTACACTTTAAATATATTAAAATTTTTTGTCACTTATACCTCATTAAAGCTGAAAATAAAGAAAAGAAATCTGTCTCTGCTTTTCCTCCTTCCTGACCCTAATAGATAAGGACCTAAGTCTAGGAAAGGATGGGAAGAAGGTAAGTCCAAGCCAGGTAAATCACATTCCTCTCCACTCTACAGGAGAAGTCTAGGCTTTGGTGGCAGAAAGAGAAGGCTTTAAATTGAGTATGGGGTTAGACAAACATTTTAAAAAACTGGAAATGTTTGGAATCATTCCAAAAGGATGTTAAGAGATGGAAAACCAGGAGAGCGGTCCAATATAACAGTTGGTAAAAATCAAAACAATTTTCTATTTCCATCTCAATGAGCTGAAACTCTTCAGTATAGAGGTGATCCCATCATATAATCATTCTGACTTGTAACTCTGCAGGGGTTGATAACAGAAATGCCACATAGAAGGAATATGTAGAAATGAACAGGTTAACTGAAAACTTTATACATACTAACAGAGGGACAATGTGTTTGATTGCCATTTGGGGCTTTGAAGTTTTTGATAGTGTTTGTGTAGTAGGTCATTAGATTTGGTGTCAACAGACCAAGGATCTCAGCTCTATCACTTAGGAGCTTCACAAGTCACATATCTTTAATCTTAGGTTCTTCCTCTGTAAAACAGGGATTAAAAAATTTACCTCATGAGATTATTAAATGAGATTACTAATTACTAATCGAATTGTATCACTGAACACTTGATATAGAATATGCTCTCCTGAAAGACACTTAAAGCAGAATCTGATAACTAGATTTTATATAAATGGTGTGTGTGTGTGTGTGTGTGTGTGTGTTCAGTCATGTCTGACTCTTTGTGACCCCATGGACTGTAACTCACAGGGCTCCTCTGTTCATTGACTTCTTCAGGCAAGACTACTGGAGTGGGTTGCCATGCCCTCTCCAGGGGATCTTTCCAACCCAGGGGTTGAACCTGCATCTCTTATGTCTTTTCTTTACCACTGTGCCACCTGGGAACCCAACATAAATGGTAAGCTAGTTTTGATTCTGACCTTGTTGTTATTGTCAAATATAGCACAAATATGGTACTGACATATTACTGCCATGACCAAATTATTTCTGCACTGACAACAACAAAAGAAATGATCCCTTCCTGACTCACCAAAGGGGGAAAAAGTATCTCTCTCTCTCTCTCTCACACACACACACAGAGTCTATAATAGTTATATGTATATAACTATCTTCATGGAAATTTGATTTATAGCTTTAAAGAAAAAAAAATAGCCTTAAAACCATGTAACCCCTAATGTATCCTTTCCCTAAAGCCATAAACACACCTCTGGTTATCCCGTCCAACAAAAATATACCACAGCAGGTGGAGTCACAAAAAAGTAAGTGGTTTCAATCTTTTCATTCATTTGAGTCTATTCCCTCAACAAAAACTTCAAACTGCAGGTGCATTCAGCATACTTCTGCAATGACAAGAGCAGTGTATCTTTGTAACCAGGGCTTCACCTAATGATGTGTGAACTAAATGTTAACTGCAGCAAAATGACTCCAAGCCAAGAAAGCCCCAGCCGAGGGTCTGGCCTGGAAGAGGGGCTAAGCCATGGGAACACACCAGAGTGGGACTGGATCTTTGGTCTTTGGGAGATCATCAGTCCTTCCTTCCCTTCGGGTTCTAATGTTTCGAGGGCAGTGTGTGAATTGAAATGGAATTTTCAGTTTGTAGACATTCCTCACTTTAGGGTCCAAATTTTATTTCAGTCTGGAAATGAGCATCTAAATAGTTTGAGAGAGAAGAGGGTTTTAAGAAGGTCAAAACAGTCAAAGTAAAACACCAATTATCGGAGGAAAGTGGTCTCACATCTGGAATAGGTTATATGTGGAACAGAAGGAAGAGTTTTCTTAGGACAGTGAGTTCAATTATATTTTTAAAACAAGAAAGAGTAATAACCTAGGAATCCCAGCTCATCTGACATGCAAACAGATCTCCTCGAGCTAGTGAAGATATTTGTTTCTCATTTCAACTAGAATCATTAGTACTGTATCCATGAGGCTGTTACCAGTTGTTGATTGGCTACAGTAAATTTTCAAATGTCCCTTTGAGGTGCACATTTTGTCTGGGAGTTTTTGTGTATTAGGGTCAAATTTAGGTGCTCAAATATCAACATTGTTTCTCTTTTAGAAAAGAAAAGCTGTTGTAAGAAGAAGCATGGTTTTGGCATCAGACTGACCCAGATTTTAATTTACTAGCTGTGTGACTTTGGGAATGTTACTTAATCTTTCTTTATCTTTTCCTTATCTGGGAAATGGGAATAATTCCTATCTTGAAGAGATCTGTGTTCTGGTTATTATATTAAATCATATAGCATATGTAAAACACCTAATGATTATGAGACTACATAGCTATAAAAGTTATTCCACAAATGTACCTTTTTTGGCTCTCCCTTTCTCTCCTCCCTCTATCCTTCATTAACTTATTTTTTTTAAAGCAATACAGTTTTGGCAAACACAATGAGACAGGAGGCTCCATGTACCCTACAACTTAAACTGTCAGTAGCATAGCACAAGAGAATACAAGAAATGAAATGTACACATGGATTGGAAAATATTTTCCTTAGGATACCTCAGAAAAGTTGATCACTGAAGTTAAAGGCATTTCATGAAACGTATCTCCTGACACGTGTTTTTATGACTGTAGTGAATTATACCATTACACATTCCCCACTGCCTCCCTACAACCCTGCCAAAAACTGTCAAGATGGGCATATCATAATCATTTTGATTCACCGTAATCATTTTGATTCACCGAAATCAAGACAATCACAGGGTCCTGGGTTAAAGTACATCTTGGAACTGCCTTTGTAATTCATCTCTTTCTTTCTAACATTTGGGGTTAGCAATGGACAAGTCTGCTCAGTGTGTAGGACAGAATTCTGCTTTGCAATGAAGAAGTGTATCTAAGAGTGACGCTGAAGTGGAATGTTTAACTCCTGAGGAGTGGGTTATGACCTTTCCACTGAAGCTCAGCCAGAACACTTATATCACATTAACACCAGTGAATGGAAAAGAGAAGGAGTGAGGATAAAATCAGATTGGCGAAGGCATTGTGGCATGGGGCCTT
This sequence comes from Aepyceros melampus, assembly GCA_006408695.1. NCBI lineage: Eukaryota > Metazoa > Chordata > Mammalia > Artiodactyla > Bovidae > Aepyceros > Aepyceros melampus. Next base: position 81,148 of record SJXQ01008231.1, on the reverse strand, counting down.
TTTTCTTGCCTTTCTCTTAAGTTTTACTGAGGTTGATAATAAATACATTTCATGAAACTAACAGTAATTTGAATCCCTTCTATTTTTCCTGAATGCAGTCTGGGTGTAGGAGCCATGAGTATGAGCTGGGGAGAGAGAGTGGCCCAGTGCTATTGCTGGGACCAAGATCAGGGCATCATGTCAAGATGATTTCAAAAACACCAAATGCTACAGACCCAAAGGGGTGGGAGAATGCATCTGAATTATTAAAAGAAAAGAGAGTTGTTTGTCCACATTTTTAAACTCCTAAGGACAGTTCTCAGGCACTTAGATAAGGTCTTTGTGTGTGTGATGCGCAGAGTGCAGGATGAGATGGAGTCGATACTTAAATGACATGCGAGAGAAGGGAGCCGCTTGATGTGGTTGAGCATTTGCTCTCGTTACACTCTGTTCTGTTTATAAACATTCCAGCTATGTGAATAATAAAGAGCCAAGCCCAAGCCTTTGTCATCCCTCCATGATCTTTCTGGTACTGAAGGAGCTCCGGAGGAGGTGTTGAGTTTTTGTGTGTGAAAGCTTGTCAAGGGCACATCAAAATGTAATAACGAAATCAACTACCAGACAGATTGGATGGCAGATTTTGGCAGCTAACAAGGAGGTTTCTCGTTATAGGACGTGCAAGCTTGTGGGCTGTACTGCAATTAGAAATGAAATTTTTTTCTTTGCCTGAGCTCTTCATATACTTTTCATCCTCGAAGTGACAACAGCAAAAGACTGCTTCTCGCTCCTTAATGAACTCTATCCATTTCCCTGTGGCTGAAGCGACTGGGAGCTTAACATCAAATCTAAAAAAATTAAATCAGGGCTCTTTGGTGTTTATGAGATGTTGCTACTTCAAGGAAAAGTCAGGGATACATGACTTAAAAGTAACTTCCTTGAATTTTTTTTTTCTGTGGGTGCAAAATATCCTTTTGGTACTTTTTGTAATTGTTGTTGTTGTGGTTTTAACCATATGTCTCCAGTAGGAAAGCAAGATCTTTGTTTCTTAACAGCTGATGTGTACTTGCTACTGTGTCACACAGGAGTCCATAATACTGTTGGTGACAACAAAATCATTTCCACAGAAACTAATTATAGCATTCTGGAAGGGAAAAATAACATTACTTTCCTGCCACTTAATAGTCGGATTTCATGTGAAACAACCAAGTGAACCAGGTCAACTTCTTTTTCAAAGATTAAAAGTGAGACATCCAAAGAGGTGGAGAGTTTGCTCAAAGATTTACAGCCTATCTGCGCAAATGTTAGGAATCCATGCAACTGATCAGGTGAGTCCCAGGTTATTCTGGTTGTTGAAAACAAAAACACTCCAGGAAGGGAGTGGAATATGGACTGAAGGAACAGGGAAGGGGATAAGTGATTGAATCCAGCCTCCTACATATGCTCAAGGAATGTTCATTGAAGAGTTAGTTACCATCTCAAGCCACTGATCCCAATAGGAAGGCTGATGTAGCCAACTGTCATAGAGAGGAGGTAGTGGGCAATAAAGTCACAATGCAGTTTATGAGTTGTTTTTACAGCGAAAGAGGCTTCCATTTTAGTCAAAAATAAGGGACTTCCCTGGTGGTCTGGTGGTTAAAATTCTGTGCTTCTAATGCAGGAGGCATGGGTTTGATCCCTGCTCAGGGAATTAAGATCCCAGGTGCTATGTGGTGTGGTCAAATAAATAAATAAATACACATTAAAAATGAATAAGTAAATACCATCCATCCATTTAAAAATAATAACAAAACCTCAAGAATTGGATTATAAATCCTTAAGAGATAAGAGGAACTAGAGAAGAACTAGCCCCCATATGTATCACTCCTTTCATTTTACTAGGAAAGTGAAAGTGAAAATCACTCAGTTGCATCTGACTCTTTGCAACCCCATAGACTGTACAGTCCATGTAATTCTCCAGGTCAGAATACTGGAGCCAGTAGCCATTCCCTTCTCCAGGGGATCTTCCCAACCCAGGGATCAAACCCAGGTCTCCCACACTGAAGGTGGATCTGTGTCACCAGGGAAAGCAACAGGAAATTTACTTACATATCCAAGATTTTTTTGAATCAGCAATTATTTTTTAAAGCTTTTAATATGTACTGGGCACTGTACCAATTTCTGGGATTACAGAGGTACCGAGAAACCTCCTCTGCCCAGCCATGGTCAAGTGAAAGTATAATAAGGAGATAGAGGTGCTGAAACCAACTCATGCACAAAGATGAAATTATCAAGTCTCCCCTTTAGGCAGCTGGAGCTGAGTCTTGAACAAGCATTTATAAGACAAACTTGAATGAAAGGACATAATAAGCAAGGGAATACCACCAGTCAAGGCATACAGAGTTGGAGTAGTGTGAGGAGTGAGGCTGGAGACTTGGGCAGACAGATTCTGAAGCAGATCAAATGTTCCATATTAAGGAGTTTGGATAGAAAGAACACTGAGGAACTTTAAGAAGGAGATGACATGATCTATGCCTTTAGTAAAGAGCTTTAGGCAGTATAGTAGCAAACAGATTGAAAAGGCTAGTATTATATCAATACATACTTTTCTTTCAAAACAATGTTTGGTAACAGCCACTAGTTCAATCTCCCTAACTTCTTTCCATGGAAACACATAAAAAGTAAAAATACAACTAAAATCAATATTAAGAGACAACCTAAATCTAAGAAAATTGGCAATAATTGAATGATAGTTGAGCTAGAGTGAGATACATATATATCCCTAACATCTCCCCCAAATTTTATCACAACCAGAGACTGAAATCAGAAAGCCATGGTAGTAAACATAGTAGAAGAAGGTCTAGAAGTAGAACAGTACATTTCAGAACATGGGTATAGACACAACTCCGGGATCACAAATGCTGTGGATTTCCTGCATTTAATCAATTCTTAAAACCAGAGGAAGAAGGCAGTTCAGTTAAGTTCAGTTGCTCAGTCGTGTCTGACTCTTTGCGCCCCTATGGACTCCAGCAAGCCAGGCTTCCCTGTCTATCACCAACTCCCAGAACCTGCTCAAACTCAAGTCCATTGAGTCAGTGATGTCATCCAACCATCTCATCATCTATCATCCCCTTCTCCTCCTGCCTTCAATCTTTCCCAGCATCAGGGTCTTTTCAAATGAGTCAGTTCTTCGCATCAGGTGGCCAAAGTATTGGAGTTTCAGCTTCAACATCAGTCCTTCCAATGAATATTCAGGTCTGATCTCCTTTAGGATGGACTGATTTGATCTCCTTGTACTCCAAGGGACTCAGAAGAGTCTTCTCCAACACCACAGTTGCAAAGCATCAATTCTTTAGCACCAAGATTTCTTTATAGTCCAACTCTCTCATCTACACATGACTAATGGAAAAACCATAGCTTTGACTACATAGACCTTTGTTGGCAAAGTAATGTCTCTGCCTTTTAATATACTCTCTAGGTTGGTCATAGGTTTTCTTCCAAGAAGTGTCTTAATTTCATGGCTGCAGTCACCATCTGCAGTGATTTTGGAGCCCCCCCAAATAAAATCTTTCACTGTTTGCATTGTTTTCCCATCTATTTCCCATGAAGTGATGGGACCAGATGCCATGATCTTTGTTTCTGGAATGTTGAGTTTTAAGCCAACTTTTCCACTCTTCTCTTCCATTTTCATCAAGAGGCTCTTTAGTTCTTCTTCACTTTCTGCCATAAGGGTGGTGTCATCTGTATATCTGAGGTTACTGATATTTCTCCCAAAGTCTTGACTGTGGATCACAACAAACTGTGGAAAATTCTTCAAGAGATGGAAATACCAGACCACCTTACCGCCTTCTGAGAAATCTGTATGCAGGTCAAGAAGCAACAGTTAGAACTGGACATGGAACAATAGACTGATCCCAAATCAGGAAAGTAGTTCATCAAGGCTGTATAGTGTCACCCTGCTTATTTAACTTATATGCAGAGAACATCATGCGAAATCCCAGGCTGGACAAAGCACAAGCTGGAGTCAAGATTGCCGGGAAGAAGGCAGGGAACAAGCCAATTGTTCCATAGAATAGAGGGTGCATTATAATTTTTAAGCCTGTTATGAAATGGGAGACAAATATATAAACTTGCCCTTTATGTGTACAACTAAGAAAGCAATTCAGTCTCACAGTATATAAAGGAAATTCTAGTTGTCTTGTTGACTGAAAAAATACTGAGTCAGGACCCTTGTTTGAAAATAAGTAAGAGGAAAACCAATATGGAGAAAATAATTTGCAGAAAAAGTATCCAGGAGATAAAGAAGGATAAAATGCTTTGTAGCATCTATTTCAGGACTTACAAGAAATTTCAAGAAGATGTTTGATTTCCTCAGTGAAAGATAAGAAGATAACCATGAATGGGCAGAAATGATCTTATGGAAACAACTGGCTGAAGTGAAAAGAGAAAAGGACAAACTTAAAAAGGTAACAATGAAAATGAAAAAAAATTACAATGACACTAAAATCACATTATTAAACTTAAATTAAATTTCCATTGAAGGTAGTAGGGCAGAAGCAATGACACAAAAAATCAAATAAATTATGTGGCAGTGGGCATTAAAGTTTTCTTAGAACAACAACAATAAAAAAAAGCAAGCAGAAAGAAGAAAAGGAAAGCTACAGATTATTAAAATTATAAAGCCAAGTTGAAGATGAAAGGTATTCCTTAAAGAAAGGGTGAAATAGAAGAAAAGTAGTGGCAGAGGTAACAGAATAATACCTCCAAGATTAGATTACAAAAAGACTTGACTTCTGTCTTGGGCACTCATGTTCTCTCCTTCCCCAAGGACTCCTGCTTTCAGTATGTGACCTTCCTGCTTCAGAGACCACTGGCAAGGAACTCAGAGAGGTCACCAGCCAAGAGTCCATAAGAAACTGAGACTCTTGATCCAACACTTTATGAGTAAATCAAACCTAACCACAAATCTCGCCCTCCAGTAGTCTTCGGTTTAGAATGCAGCCCTGACCAGCACATTGCCTATAGACTAGTGGAGGTCCTTGAGCTAGAGACACCAATCAAACCATGCTCAGATTCCTGACACAAGAACTGAAATAAGAAATGTTTTTAGTTTTAAGTCATAAAGTGTTGGGATAATTAGCTATGCAGCAGTAGATAACCAATATATAACGTTAGTACTGAGTAAAGAATAAGGAGAAAGAAGGTAAATGTGTGACTGATCACTTGGTTCCCTACAATTCCTTAGTTTTAAGTAACTGAAAATTAGTCTTGCTCTTGAGACAGGAGTCACCTCTGATCCGAGCAAACACTTAATACAAGCCCATCAGGTCTCTGACCATGGGCTACACAGACTTAGAAATCAGCTAATCAGTGAATACATCAATCAACCTATCTTTGATACTAAAATAAAATGTACAATACGATCTTAAAACAGAAGACATAATTAATGTAGAACTTCACAATCTAAGTCTAATCTAGGTCTAAACCTGCTGCTGCTGCTGCTAAGTAGCTTCAGTCGTGTCCGACTCTGTGCGACCCCATAGACGGCAGCCCACCAGTCTCCCTCGTCCCTGGGATTCTCCAGGCAAGAACACTGGAGTGGGTTGCCATTTCCTTCTCTAATGCATGAAAGTGAAACGTGAAAGTGAAGTCACTCAGTCGTGTCCAACTCTTCACGACCCCATGCACTGCAGCCCACCAGGCTCCTCCATCCATGGGACTTTCCAGGCAAGAGTACTGGAGTGGGGTACCATTGCCTTCTCCGAGGTCTAAACCTAATTAGGTCTAAAATCCCAGAATTTATTGGAAGGTCTGATAGCACTGTGATAGAGAACATGGCTCCAGGAATAGAAGACTCTTATTTGAGTGATGGCTCCAAGAAGAATACCAGTAACCTTGGGAAATGCCATACTCTCTCAAATCTTCAGTCTCATCACCTGTAAAGAATAGAAATGCTATTACATGTAAACACTAGCACTATAGTATGGTACTTACCCAGTAAATGTGAGATATTGTCAATATTTTAAGCGTTAACAATGGACAAGAGAGAAAAAGTAAATTTGCTCAACTCCTAATTCAAGCATTTGTTGTTGTTCAGTTGTTAAGTTGTATCTGACTCTGTGACCCAAGGGACTGCAGCACTCCAGGCTTCCCTGTCCTGCACTATCTCCCAGAGTCTGCTCAGATTTATGTCCATTGAGTTGGTGATGCTATCTAACCATTTTATCCTTTGTTGCCCCCTTCTCCTCTTGCCTTCAATCTTTCCCAACATCAGGGTCTTTTCCAGTGAGTTGGCTGTTTGCATCAGGAGCCAAAGTATTAACGTTTCCATTTCAGCACAGGCCTTTTCAATGAATATTTCTTTGCACCCCATGTACTGTCAGCCCACCAGGCTACTCTGTCTATGAGATTTTCTAGGCAAGAATACTTGAGTGGGTTGCCATTTTCCCCTCCAGGATATCTTCCCAACCTAGGGATTGAACTTGCATCTCCCATGTCTTCCGCATTGGCAGGCAGATTTTTTACCACTGAGCCATCTGGGAAGCCCTATCTTAACTCTAGTTTGTCTCTAAAGATCTTATTTCCAAAGGAGGTCACATTCACAGTTACTGGGGGAATAGGACTTCAAGATGTCTTTTAGGGGACACTGTGCAACTCCAAGCAGCTATATACTATTTACAAAAGGCACATCTAAAATCAATTAGAAACAATTAAAACATGTGACAATAAGGGGACAGTCAAATGAGAAAATATTCACATAATGAAATGTATCAGTTCAGTTCAGTTCAGTCACTCAGTCGTGTCCGACTCTTTGCGAGCCCATGAATTGCAGCAGGCTAGGCCTCCCTGTCCATCACCAATTCCTGGAGTTCACTCAAACTCACATCCATTAAGTCGGTGATGCCATCCACCATCTCATCCTCTATCATCCCCTTCTCCTCCTGCGTCCAATCCCTCCCAGTATCAGAGTTTTTTCCAGTGAGTCAACTCTTCGCATGAGGTGGCCAAAGTATTGGAGTTTCAGCTTTAGCATCATGCCTTCCAAAGAATATGCAGGGCTGATCTCCTTTAGAATGGACTGGTTGGATCTCCTTGCAGTCCAAGGGACTCTCAAGAGTCTTCTCCAACACTGATTGCCAGGAGAAATATCAATAACCTCATATACGCAGATGATACCACTCTTATGGCACAAAGTGAAGAGGAACTAAAAAGCCCCTTGATGAAAGTGAAAATGGAGAGTGAAAAAGTTGGCTTAAAGCTCAAGATTAAGAACATGAAGATCATGGCATCTGGTCCCATCACTTCATGGGAAATAGATGGAGAAACAGTGGAAACAGTGTCAGACTTTATTTTGGGGGGTTCCAAAATCACTACAGATGGTGATTGCAGCCATGAAATCAAAAGACGCTTACTCCTTGGAAGAAAAGTTACGACCAACCTAGACAGCATATTCAAAAGCAGAAACATTACTTTGCCAACAAAGGTCCGTCTAGTCAAGGCTATGGTTTTTCCAGTAGTTATGTATGGATGGGAGAACTGGACTGTGAAGAAAGCCGAGCGCCGAAGAATTAATGCTTTGGAACTGTGGTGTATAAAACCATCTAAACATGCAAATATTTTCTCCCATTCTGTGGGTCGTTTTATTTGCAAAGCAGAAATAGACTCAGAGACTTAGAGAATGAACTTGTGGATACAAGGGAGTATGGGAGAGGGGGAGAGATAGTTAGGGAGTTTTAGATACACATTTACACACTGCTATATTTAAAATGGATAACCAGCAAGGACTTACTGTATAGCATGGGGAATTCTGCTCAATTTTATCTAAAAACTAAAATTGGAAAAGAATTTTAATAGAATCGATACATGTTATATGTATAACTGAATCACTTTGTTGTACATCTGAAACAAACACAACATGTTGGCTGTTGCCTGATCAATCTTGTTGTTCAGTTGCTAAGTCGTGTCGGACTCTTTGTGACCCTATGGACTGTAGCCCACCAGGTTTCTCTGTGTGTGGGATTTCCTAAGCAAGAATTCTGGAGTGGGTTGCCATTCCCTTCTCAAAGGGATCACCCCAACCCAGNGGGGGCAGGAGGAGAAGGGGACGACCGAGGATGAGATGGCTGGATGGCATCACAGACTCAATGGACGTGAGTCTGAGTGAACTCCGGGGGTTGGTGATGGACAGGGAGGCCTGGCGTGCTGCGATTCATGGGGTCGCAAAGAGTCAGACACGACTGAGCGACTGAACGAACGAACGAACTTTACTATACTTTCAATATGTTCCTGTAGTTAGTAATGTTTTCAGACTTTCATAATGTTTATATTTTTAACAGGGATAGTAAAATATATTTTTCATACCCCTCTTCAGATAGTTGTGGATAATCTTGTGTATTTTTTCAAGGAATTTAATTAACTTCCAGGATTGTATAGGGGTGTCAGGTGCTTGTATATTTACATGTAATATTAAGATCACACACCAAATAACCTAGATTTACAGTAGAAAATGGAACTTCGGGGCAGTATGAACTTGGTCAAATAAACTAACCTCTCTGTTTTTCAGAGTTCTAACCTGTAAGCTGAAAATATAATACGACATTATTTAGGTCATCAGAACATCATTTTAGAAAGATTTTGCTAGAGTATTCGACAAAAATGACAAGTTAGTTGCTTTCTATCTACTGGTCAACAATTTTATAAGGTGTATCTGATAGTATTAGTAGGAATAAAAGTGGTGGTAATCATATTGTATCGACTTACAGTTCTACATGTGGATTCTCATTGAGTGTATTTCCCTAAAATGCAGTAGGATGACTTCACGATACCCAAGGCACAGAGGTTCTCCCTGCCCCTCCCCTGCCAAACACACAGATTAAGTCAGATACATTTCCCAGTATTATTTAATATTCTTCCAGCACCTTGATCTTATGATTTAAAATTAAGACTTTTGGCTTCTTGTCCAGCCCCCAGTGAAATAGGCCACAAAAGGTGCTTGAAAGTCCTGATATTACCAGTTCCATCTGTTCCTGCCTTGCCCTGTCACATGGCAGGTGCACTCAGCCCCACCTGGCCCTCTGATCCTTGAGCAGTATGTGCAGAGCACTCCCCTCCCCCTACCCCAAGAGCAGGTCAGTCCGGCTATTGCCTACTGCACTAGCTTTCCTTTCAGAGATATTCAGTTTCTGAGTCAGCATCACCTTCTTCCTACCCTGACCCACACTGGGTTAAATAACTCAGTTCTGTAACAAACATTCATCAACTACAAGGACCTGTACCAGATACTAAACAATAGCACCTGCCCACCTGGAGCTTAGTGAATGAAAGCACTAAACAAATAGAATCATGCTTTGTGATTTAACAGCAGGAAGGAATAATAGGGTGCAAAGACAGAGAAAAACAGAAAAAGGTGACCCAGTTAGATTGAGGAAGATGGAAGGCCTCTTGGAAGAAGTGACAATGAATTTTTAAAAACTCAGTGATAAAAGGAAGAGGCCAGGTGAAGTGTGTTGGGGGAGAGATGAGTGGATACTGGGTTAGGGTCCTGAACGGGAAAGGAACAGACAAGTTCAAATACTAGAAATGAAACGAGACAAACGAATGGCAGGGGCTTCATCCTGGAGCTGCAAATTTCACACCAGACAGCACAGTTCCCTGACAGCTTGCAACTGGCAGGCACATCTGCTCATGATAGAACAGAGAAAGGGATCCTGAGATGAAAGTGTCAGGCATGTCTGAGCATGGAACACTGTGGTTCAGCCAATTGCACTTGTCAACCAGGACTAAACTCCCTGCTTTCTGGTGGAGACCACGATCCACCTACGGCAGTTCACCACGCTGGGAATTAAACGGAACTGTGAAGCAACGTGAGTAAAAGCCAGGACAGAAGAGTGCAATCAGCAATGAGATCAGCTCATAAAAGCAATGTGTAATCATTGTGCACCAACTGCAGCCGCAGCCCAGAATGAGAGAGGCGGTAAGAAGGGAGGAGGCACACAGTGGAGCAGGCTCTCAATCTAGTCATGGAAGCCACTGCTACACAGGTCAAGAGACTGGGGCGGGGAGGATGTTCTCTACACTGGGGAAATCTGGAATCAGTAGCCAAGGAATAAAGATTGAGTGGGCTTCCCAGGTGGTGCTGTGGTGAAGAATCTACCTGACAGTGCAGGAGATGCAGGAGTCACGGGTTCAGTCCCTGGGTTAGGAAGATCCCTTGGAGAAGGAAATGATACCCACTACCGTATTCTTGCCTGGAAAATTTCATGGATGGAGGAGCCTGCAGGGCTACAGTCCACACGGTCCCAAAGTGTCGGACACAACTGAGCACATATATACATGCATAAGGACTGAGTTTGTTACAGTTTCTCCAAGAAAACTCCCTCTCTGTCACTCCAGCAGTTTCAGAGAAATGGATACAGGGGCACATCAGGATCAGTCCATCAACCTCATTACCAGTAAAGCTGGATCAGAAACTGTGGCTGGTACCTAAGGTCACAACCAGGCACCCGACTTCCCCACACCCATCACAAACTGCAGGTTTCACCCCAAGACAGAGGCACAGCCTGCCCTTTTCAGGTGCCCCAAGTGGCAAAGAACAAACCTAGCTAATAGCAGACTGGGCTGACTGCAAGAAAACCCAGGGGGCCTGAGCCACACGAAGTCAGTGACTCTCCTCCCGCCCCAATTAGGCAGCCAAATAAGCCCCCCTTTCCTCTGGGAGGGGCCTGGAAGGAAGGCTGAAAGTTCCCTCCTCTCCCAGTATTTCCAGCAGGACAGATGTTTCTATTTTATGGCTCTCAGTAGATATGCTCGGAAAAGGAAGAAAATTATTCTCCTTGTATTATACAGCATTTACTGTCAGATTGTACATTGTGATATTTAGAGGAAAAATTCAATGAGTTAGCAGTAGGCCTAAAGTTCATTTGGTCCAAGGGTCTTCAATTTTTTTTTATTTCAGTTGCTGAATGCTTTTTTCAAATATAAAACACACAAAAAATAGAGTTACTTTGGCTGAAAAGTAAGAGGTGTGGAAAGCGCAGGCTGAACCCATGAGGACATCCCATCCCTCCTCAGCAGCCACTCCAAGATAACTAAGAGGAACCCTAGGACTTCATACTATAGTTTCTAAACCTCTGAAATGGTCTACTGTGTGGGAAATGCTAACTAGGGAAGTTATGTGACTGCCCAAAATTGTGCAGCTGAGTCAATGGTGGAGATGGAGCTACTAGAATCCATGATGTCATCCTTCATCATAAAAGGTCTTGAAAACAACACAGAGACTTTTGACTCACTTGAAAGGTATCTTTCTGAGTTCTGGTCTCACTTCTTGTTCTACTACCAGGTACCCCATCTAGTAATGCCCACTGGTCTTAGTAGAAGCTGTACTTAGTTGAGGGTTCACAAGGAATGCTGCTATTGCTGCTGACAGATATCCTTACCAAGGGCAAATAATTATCAACAGGATAATTCAAAGGGAGGAAACAGCATAAATGGAGCTTCCAAGGTGACCTCCAGCACTTTAGTTTGAATATGTCTTTCTGTCTGCCTCTCCTTTCCAGAAGGGAGCATTCAACAAAGAAAACAGATGTTTGTCACAATAGGTAGCTGCTGGTCCCCACTATAACCCTGGACTTCCATAAGAAAGGGGTGGTGTGGGGGTATTTCTAATTCAGAAGGATAAAAACTGTGTGGCTAGCAAAGATAGAATTAGGTTGAATCATAAAATAAAGTGAAATGAAAACACTGAATCATATGTTTTTATAAATCATAAATGGCTAAACATTGGCTCTTTTATATATTTCAAACTCTATTTCACTGGACTGATCCCCAAGCAACTTGGACATTCCAGTATTCCAGGTAGTGGTCTCTGGTCCACGTTCATCCCTGATTCTATTAGTACTTCTTAACTTAGGGCCAGGACCAGAAACAACAGTGTGGCCTTTGATGTTAAGTTGCGTGTGTTTCACCAAGGACAACTGTGTGTGTCAGAGGCATTATCTCATGCCCTCCTGCTCCCCAATGGTTCCTGTTCATTCTCCTCCTTTCCCCAGCCCTCAGTTCATACCCACACAGCTACATCATACAGAGACCACCAACTGGTTTCATACTGACCACTAAATGCTTACAATATACAACAACTTTCACTACTGTCAGAGGCCACAGGAAAGCCAGAGTTGGTGTCTCTGCATTTGATCACTTACCCTTCCCAAGAACATTACCTAAAGTATGTAAAAACATGTCTATTTCTATTATCCCCTCTTAATTATATCCAGGATTAATCCCTGCAAAGTACCTGCACAGTTTAAAAAGCCACTCGGTGAGCATCAAGGGAAATCATATCATCACATGTTGGCAAGCCAGAATATCACTATTACTAAACTTACTTTACAAAACAAAGTGGGAGTGAAATCCAGGGGAAGGAAAATTCGAACATCAAACAGAATTGATGGGCTTATCATTGTTGCACTACATTACAGGGTGACCTCTGCAGACTGGAAATTGGGTTACATCAACAAACCTTTCACTTTAAAGTGTGAGATGAAAGAGGGCCTCCCCTCACATTTTGCAGTATTATTGGCTCAGGTTTAAAGAAAGTATGCAGCCAGGTACCCAGGTCACATTTCAATTTGTGATATTGACATGGATGTGAAAACCCAAGCCTTTGAAACTGAGCCTTTCATATGTCTAACAAAAACCTGAAATGCACTCTGCTGCAAAGACCTGAAGGAAGAAGGTAAGATGATAAAGCGGAAACCTTTATACATGAAACTTTTCTGAATTCTCCTGCCATGGGCCGTATCAAGTCTGCTAATGTGGAGCTTAGTTCGGATAATTAACATTGGTTTGTTTGGTTTTCCTCAATATCAAGGCTTACCTGCCTTGTAAAGATTCCAAAAAGTCAGTGATGTGTTGCCAAAGTAAGGAAACCTATTTAACAGAATCAGTCCTCCTTAAGATCAGTTCAGTGAGAGTCCCCAGGTGCCACCCCATGCAATAGTACCATCTTGTCATTTACTTTTTTAGCTAATCTGGTTTCTCTATTGCCTCAACAAACACCCAAGCAAGCAGTGAAGGGCTCATATATTAGATGTGAGCTTCACTAACCGTCTGCCAATGATTTCTGTAATTTTTTCTACAATATTCCAAAAGGAAAACGTCTTTGCCTTGTACTTAAAACTTTTTAGTAGTATTGCATTTTTTAACCTAGAGGCTAACAGATATCAAGCTATATAGCTCATACCAAGGGTCTAATCAATAGGTAGATATATAGGAAACAGAGGAACTACAAACAGAGAATTCTTAACTTCCCACAAATCATTTTAAACAAGTTCTTAAATTCTGCCCAGTCATGACCTTCAGATTAAGGTATAGGAAGGGTTAAGAATTATATCACACAAAAAAACATTTGAACTCCTTGTAAATGGGGATGAAAGGAGATCGGCTAATACATGATGATGCAAAACAACAGTAAAACACAAAAATGCCCAAATATGTTTAAAACCTTGAAAACATCTCCAGCCCCAGGTCTTTCCTTGGCTTCTGGCCAGGCCCTGGTTCCCTTTACCAGGAACAGAACTCCAGGTCGCATTACTCTTCCTACTTCTTCCTAGTCTGCTTCATTTGGCAAGGGACCGAAACCTAACCACAACAGTTAAAAATAAAGGCTTACATTCTACTATAAAATATACAAATCATGAAATGTATACAACTAACAAAAACAGTCTCAGTATTACTTGATGAGAGGAATTTTGTGTGGGTTTTTTTTTAATTCAGCATTCCAGTAATGTGAAACCACTGTTTAAGGTAGAAAATCATTTTTCAATCTCAGGAAACATCGTTACTAGCTGCCAAAAGTCGATCCATATAATAAGGACTATTTGCTAATGCTGAACACCTGCATTTTTATACCTAGCCTCTCAGGACAGCTGTAGCTGAGTCTTTGGGTCTACTGATACAGCAGCCAAGCAAAAACACAAAACTGTAGATAAGAATGCTTGCTGAGTTAACCATGTATGCATCTCCACTAAGTCTGGTATATTTATTGGTGAACTCTGATAGTCATTAAATACAATAAAGAACATACAAAATACGTCCGGGATAAGGATCCCAGCTGCTAGAAGCTTACATCTTGAGGTGGTAGGATACACAAATCAAAACATACTAAAGGTATAAACATATATCATGCTTATGGAAGCCATGTGTAAATATTTATTTCACTTCCCATGGTTAGCTTTAGCTCTTTTGGTCTCACTGATTTTCTGACTTACTAGGTTTAATGGAAAAAGACATCCACCGGAAGTTGGAAGGAAGGGTTCATTAGAAGGTCCAAGCATTGCTTTAAATTCTCCTGAATTAAAGTCTTTTTAGCAAGCATCTTAAGGAGAGTTTATACATTCTCACATACTTGTTTAAACACAGTATTGAATCGTTATAGCTTTTTCACTGCAGTGGTCCCTTATAACCAATCAAGCAAGAATCAGAGAAAGAGGATTTTCATATTATTATTACAAATAATAAAAATACCTACTAAGAGCCAGAAATGGAATAAAGTCCTTTTTAAACATTGTCTTTAATTCTTACAGCATCTATATCAGGCAACTTCTTTTGTCAACAGTTGGCACTGACATTTTGCCAGGTATTGCACTGGACATGGTGTAGTTACGAGAGTAGATGTGGTCCTGCCCTCACAGTGTACAATCTAGTCAAGAAGACACATATAAAAAGAGTATGAGAAATGGAATATTTCTTGCCATATGAGTAAACAAAGAAAGTTATGCTGCTGCTGCTGCTGCTGCTAAGTCGCTTCAGTCGTGTCCGACTCTGTGCGACCCCATACACGGTAGCCCACCAGGCTCCCCCGTCCCTGGGATTCTCCAGGCAAGAACACTGGAGTGGGTTGCCATTTCCTTCTCCAATGCATGAAAGTGAGAAGTAAAAGTGAAGTCGCTCAGTCGTGTCCGACTCTTAGCGACCCCATGGACTGCAGCCTAGCAGGCTCCTCTGCCCATGGGATTTTCCAGGCAAGAGTACTGGAGTGGGGTGCCATTGCCTTCTCCGAAAGAAAGTTATAGTCATCAGCAATTGCAGGCACCACTAATGGTGAGCTGGTGAGCACTCAGGAAGGAAAAAATACCTGCCATCTAGCAGCCATCAGACTGCAGCCACCCTTTATGGTGAGCCCTAAGGAAATTTAGAATTTTAAAACACAGAATTCTGGCCCCAGATAATGGAGGTTCATATCAAAGGAATGATTCCAGTGAGCTCAGACTCCTGCATCTTCCCACACATAGAAAAGAACTAAATTCCTTAATTTGGGATATATGGTTTTCTTTAATTAACAAATTTTGATGTTCAGACTACCTGCCATTTGTTGCAAAATTTCCCTCTCCTCACCTCCTCAGAGCAGTTTTCTCAGGGTTACTTGAGACATTGTGTTCTGTGTTTGAAGTACTAAAAATTTCTGCCGAATAAGAGATAACTCTCACCCTTAAGGTTGCAAATATTTTTTAAGCTGACAAGTACTATCAAGTGAAACTTGATACTGAGCAACTGAGAATGCTAGGAAATGCAAGCTAGACTCAGACAAATGGTACAAACTCTGAAGATGGCATCAGAAGATGCAGAAAAAATAATTTCTGAGTAATCACATTCATCCCCAAAACTTTGTCAGCCCATTGTTCAATCAATTCAATCTTTATATCTTGATATTTATTTTTTTAATATTTTTTAAAATTTATTTTTGGCTTATTCTCTAGTACTGGCAGTTGAGGGCTATTCTCTAGTTGGGTGCACATGTCCTATCTTTATCTTGAAAGCAAGTCATTACTCCCTTTTCCTTCACCCAACTTTAACATGTTTATCTCCATCACCATTCTCCAATGTTCTTTTACACCCCAGGCACTGCCTCCCTTCTCCATTCTCTTCCTAATGTGTGCCCCATTACCCCTTTTCCCTTACTGATCTCTAGAAGACCTTTGCACAGTAGGACTGAACAACTCCTCAAGGCAGAAAGGTCAAATTCACATAATTCTCTGACACTAGATCCTTTTCTCACTCGAAGCAGAAAAGAACTGCTTTTCTGGAAGTAGTCAAATGAAGCTTTCATCACATTGGGACATGTATATGCTCATGTATTTTGGTCTTGAGGTTTTTCAAAAGCTGCTGCTGCTGCTAAGTCACTTCAGTCGTGTCCAACTCTGTGTGACCCCATAGACAGCAGCCCACCAGGCTCCCTCGTCCCTGGGATTCTCCAGGCAAGAACACTGGAGTGGGTTGCCATTTCCTTCTCCAATGCATGAAAGTGAAAAGTGAAAGTGAAGTCGCTCAGTTGTGTCCAACTCTTCATGACCCCATGGACTGCAGCCACCAGGCTCCTCCATCCATGGGATTTTCCAGGCAAGAGTACTGGAGTGGGGTGCCATTGCCTTCTCCGTTTTCAAAAGCAGGCACCAGCAAAGTGCCAAAATTAACACAAAGTGCCAATTAACCAGAATTTTCTGATGCACACATGACGGATGATCAAATAAGAGTGATTCAGTCATAGCTTCTCTTACTCTCTTCCATCAAGAGGTACTGCAGAATCCAAGTGTGAGTCATATTGCTCAAGGGAAAACCTTGAATCTGCTTTAATTTTTTAAATAAATCACTCTACAATTTCATTTAACTTGTTGTTCAATCACTAAGTTCTGTCCAACTCTTTGCAACTCCATGGACGGAGCATGCCAACCTTTCCTGTCCTTTATTATCTCCCAGACTTTGTTCAAATTTATGTTCATTGAGTTGGTGATGCTATCTAACCAGCTCAACTTCTGTCACCTTCTTCTCCTTTTGCCATCCATCTTTCCCAGTATTAGGGTCCTTTCCAATGAGTCAGCTCTTTCCATCACATGGCCAAAGCATTGGAACTTCAGGGTCAGTCCTTCCAGTGAATATTCAGGGTGATTTCCTTTAGGATCAGTCTCCTGGTGTCCAAGAGACTTACAAGAGTTTTCTCCAGCAACACAATTCAAAAGCATCAATTCTTCATTGCTCAGCCTTCTTTACGGTCCAACTCTCAAATTCTTATATGACTACTGGGAAAACCATAGCTTTGACTAGATGGACTTTGTTGGCAAAGTGATGTCTCTGCTTTTTTTAATGCTGTCTAGGTTTGTCATAGCTTTCCTTCCAAGGAGCAAGCGTCTTTTAACTTTGTGGCTCCAGTCATCATCCATAGTGATTTTGGAGCTTAAGAAAATAAGATAAAATCTTATCACTGCTTCTACATTGTCCCCTTCCATTTGCCATGAAGTGATGGTACTGGATGCCATGATCTTAGTTTTTTGAATGTTTTTTTAATGTTAATTTTTAGAATATAAATTTATTTGTTTTAATTGGAGGTTAATTCTTTACACTATTGTATTGCTTTTGCCATACATCAACATGAATCCACCACAGGTATACACGTGTTTCCCATCCTGAACCCACCTCNCATACTGCTGAAGTCTAGCTTGAAGGATTTTGAACATTACTAGTATGTGAAATGAGCACAACTGTCTGGGAGTTTGAACATTCTTTGGCACTGCCCTTCTTTGAGACTGAAATAAAAACTGACTTTTTCCAGTTCTGTGGCCACTGCTGAGTTTTCCAAATTTGTTGACATGTTGGGTGTAGCACTTTCACAGCATCATCTTTTAGGATTTGAAATAGTTCAGCTGGAATTCCATCACCTCCACTAGCTTTGTTTGTAGTAATGCTTCCTAAGGCCCACTTGAATTCACACTTCAGAATGTCTGGCTCTAGGTGAATGACCACACCACTGTGGTTATCTGGGTCATTAATATCTTTTACGTATAGTTCTTCTCTGTATTCTTGCCACCTCTTCTTAATGTTGTCTGCCTCTGCTTTATCCTTACTGTTTCTGTCCCTTATTGTGCTAATCCCTGCATGAAATATTCCCTTGATATCTCAGTTTTCTGGAAGAGATCTTTATCTTTCCCATTTTATTGTTTTCCTCCTCTTATTTGCATTGTTCATTGACAAAGGCCTTCTTATCTCTCCTTGCTATTCTCTGGAACTCTCCATCCACTTGGGTATATCTTTCTTCCTTTTGCTTTTAGCTTCTCTTCTTTCTTCAGCTATTTGCAAAGCCTCCTCCAACAACCAATTTGCCTTCTTGCATTTCTTTCTCTTTGGGATTGTTTTGTTCATTGCCTCCTATGCAACGTTATGAACCTTTGCCCATAGTTTTTCAGGCACTCTGTCTACCAGATCTAATCCCTTGAATCTATTTGTCACCTCCAATGTATAATCATAGGGGATTTGATTTAGGTCATATATAAATGGCCTAGTGGTTTTCCCTACTATCTTCAATTTAAGTCTGATTTTTGCAATAAGGAACTGATGGGCTAGGCCACAGTCATCTCCAGGTCCTGTTTTTGCTGTATAGAACTTCTCCTTGGAAGAGCAGAAGGCAATTATTAATATCTCCAGAAAGAATGAAGCAGCTGGACCAAAGTGGAAACAATGCTCAGTTGTGGATATGTCTCGTAGTGAAAGTAAAGTTCAGTGCTGTAAAGAAAAACATTGCATAGGAATCTGGAACATCAGGTCCATGTGATAGCAAGAATGAACATCAGCATCTTAGCAATCAGTGAACAAAAATGGCTGGGAATGGGTGAATTTAATTCAGATGACTATATTATCGACTACTGCGGGCAAGAATCCCTTGGAAGAAATGGAGTAACCCTCATACTCAACAAAAGAGTCCAATATGCAGTACTTGGGTGCAGTCTCAAAAAATGACAGAATGTTCTCAGTCTGTTTTCAAGGCAAACCATTCAACATCACAGTAAAGTCTATGGCCCAACCACTGATGCTGAAGAAGCTGAAGTTTACCAATTCTAGAAGACCTTCTAGAAATTACACCAAAAGGCATCCTTTTCATCATAGAGGATTGGAATGCAAACAAGGAAGTCAAGAGATACTTGGAGTAACAGGTAAGTTTGGCCTTGGAGTACAAAATGAAGCAGGGAAAAGGTTAACAGAGTTTTGTTAAGAGAACACATTGGTCATAGCAAACATCCTCTTTCAGCAATACAAGAGATGACTCCACACATGGACATCACCAGATGATCAATACCGAAAGTAGGTTGATTATATTCTTTATCTAACTAGTAGTTAACAATTATCTATGCTTATAACACCTTACATCTAAGGCATCGTGTTTACAAACCTGCTACAAAAAATTACTGCAAGATGTTTGAAGACAAGGGCTACTTACCTTGCCTTCTAAAGGCAACTGACTCTTATTTTTAATGAAATTTACTATTTGATAGAGGTAAATTACTGGAATAGAGACCCACTTGAGCTTTTGTTGTGGCACATTATCTGAAAGTATGAGTAGGTTTGATAATATGTAATGCATATGTGCAAGTATTTACTACACATCATTTTCTGAAAAATTCAAGCAGTATCACTATAGGTAACAATAATGCTATCAAATACTTCTAAACATTCCCAAAAAGTCAGAAGGAGAAATACCATGATACTAAGCCCCAAGTAGGAAGTATCTTTCATGCTGTTAGCATAAGAATCAGTTAGCAGGGAGATGTTACTGTTGTTGTAAAACTAAGAAATCACAGAGGTAAATGGATTAGAAGATTTGTTGGGGTCCTCAAATAGTGGCAAAACAGAAAGACACCAAGCTTTGGCATTCCTTATAAAGGACCATCACACTGAAATGAGGACAACCACTTTTCTAAGGTTAATGAGCCACGGGCTACAGTAGTTTACTAACTAAGGTCTGACATTAAAGAATTAACAACAAATATATGAGAATTTCTATTTCTGGGAATGGCCCAGAGTCTGAAGCCACATAAAATTATCCCAGGGCTGAGTATCCCCCATTCACTATTAAGCACTTATTTTTCTATTACCTTTCAGAGATGCTGGTTCCTATGGTTTGGCTACACTTTTTGATACCAGATACTAAATTCAAATGTTTCACTGAAGGTGCCAGATGTGACAAGACTATAAACGTTCTGGGCCTGCCGCTCACTAGGTGGTCAGTCTTAACACAGTTTTCACTGAATCCCAGTGCAACTGTGTGAGTCATGGAGGCTATTTGGCTTTTCCTGCTCTTGATGAATAGAAAGAGGAAACTGGGTTTAGAAGTTAAAAATATCCATTATAACTTCCCTTTTAGTGACTTTTCTCTGGAGTAAACAAAATTTCATTCATCAAACATAAATGGAAAATGTGTGCTTCATCAGGCATCCTTACATGTAATAAGTAGCTCCCCTGTTGGGTTGCTCATCAAATAAAATTGGAAATAGCTTATTTCAAACTTTGCTGGATCTTATAGCCAGTGCTAACAAGTCAGCACTCCTTTCATTATCAATATCTGCCTTTGTGAAATCCCTGCCAGGACAAGGAGTTAGAAGTACATATCCTTCATGAATACTTTGGAGGCATGCATGTAGCCATAAAATATGGATATTTAGAATACATTAGGACCAAAAGTCAGGCACTGATTAATTAGAATGAGTGCAGACTATATTACTGTGATGGTAAAATACATATAATGTAAGATTGACCCTTTTAACCATTTTAAGTGTATAATTCAGTGACATTAAGTACAATCACAGTTTTGTGTAACCATGACTATTATCAATTCCGGAACTTTTTCAGCACCTCCCAAAGAAACTCTGTAGCCATTAAACAAAAACTCCTCTTTCTCCCCCACCCCAACTCCTAGTAATCTCTACTTTATTTTATGCCTCTATGAATTTGTCTACTCTATTTACTTTATATAAGAACTATAGCATTTTAACATCTGTAATTATTCCATACTTCTACTCATCAAAAGGTGAGTCTAATTTCTCTTCTCTTGAATATAAGTCTGTCTTAGTGACTCACTTCCAAATAATAGAATGAGTTTAAAATGGCCTTGAGAAAACTACAACTCAAAAAGATACAAGCACCCAACTGTTCACAGCAGCACTATGTACAATAGCCAGGACATAGCAGCAACCTAAAAGTCCAATGACAGAAGAATGGATAAAGAAGATGTGGTACATATATACAACTGAATGCTACTCAACCATTAAAAATGAACAAAACTGGGTCATTTGTAGAAACCTGGATGGACCTAGAGACTGTTGTACAGACTCAAGTCAGAAAGAGAAAAACAAATATTGCATATTAACATATATAGGTGGAATCTGAAGAAATTGGTATAGATGATTTATTTACAAAGCAGAAATAGAGACACAGACATAGAGAACAAATGCATAGATACCAAGGAGGAAAGGGGAAGTGGGATAAATTGGGATATTGGGATTGACATATATACACTACCAATATTAAGTATAAAATAGATGGGTTTCCCTGGAGGCTCAGACGGTAAAGAAACTCCTGCAGTGCTAGAGATGCAGGTTTGATCCCTGGGTTGGGAAGATTCCCTGGAGAAGGGAATGGCTACCCTCTCCAATATTCTTGGCTGGAGAATCCCATGAACAAAGAGGCCTGGTGGACTACAGTTTATGGGGTTGCAAACAGTCAGACATGACTGAGTAACTAAGTACACACACACACACACACACACACACACACATAAAATAGATAACTAATGAGAACCTATTATATAGCACAGGGAACGATACTCAATGCTCTGTGGTGATGAAAATGGGAAGGAAATCCAAAAATGAGGGTATATATGTATATGTATAACTGATTCACTTTGCTGTACAATAGAAACTAATGAAACATTGAAAAGCAACCATACCACAATAAAAATTAATTTTAAAAAGGGATCATTTTCCTGGCTGGAGCTGTAGATGACCTCAACATTTACACTGACAACAAACTCCATATAAACACTTGCATGCATGTCAGTTCATTGAGAGCAAACTTTAAAATGTTCAAAAACACTGAGTTGAGTCTATTTTGGTGTAGGCTTGCCTTTCTGCAAAGAGGTCAGATTCTGCAAATCGGATGTATCATGTATAGAAAGTTTATTATTTTTAAAAAGGAGAGGTTCTCTTTCAATCCTTAATATTAAGATTAAAAACATTTGAAAGAAAAAGTAAAACAGATACTTTTCTAAAAAATGCAGATTTCGATTTTATTAAAATATGTCTTTACAGGAACTCAGAGACAAAGTTACTGAGTACCTTTTCCAAGTAATTCAAAGAATGTGTAAGACACTCATAATTCTTCCTCTAGCTAATTTTATAATATTTTTAATATATTTGTTTTATAATATGTAAGAAATCTGTATAAATCTGTCTCTCTCTGATTCTCTTTCTGTCTCTCTTTCATGGTTTTTGAAGATATTCTCCTGGAGATACTTTAAAAAATTCCCGTGACTGCAGAAAACTCCCATGACAATGCAGTCTGTATCCATACTTACAAAATGTACAGGTTACTAAGAGTTATTTTAGTGAAATTTAGAAATACTATTGCCCTTAAATTCCAAGAGAACTCATAAAATAATGATTGTTGTTAAATATTTTTAAGTGAAAGATTCTAAACCTCTTTTGAAGAGGCAAAGAAACAAGTTGTTTTTTTCAAAAATTTGTGTGTGACATAGTTAACACTAAATGTTTTTTGAATTAATATGATTTTACAGAACCTGTGTGCAAGAACTTATATAACTTAATATTTTTCTTCTTGCTTAGGCAGAGAAGGGTAAGAAAATCAGAAGAAAGGAATTGGTGGCATGGCTCCACATTTCTTTTTCATATCTGCCTAGTTTTTTTCATGCTGAAGGAGGAAGACTAGGAAGAGAAAAGTGAACTGCACAGGAGAAATGATTGAACAGCAACACCAGTGGCAATCACAGAACACTTAACAGAGCACTCAGAGGTAGAAGATTCAGCAGAGAAAGTTTGGCACCTACTCACCGGAAGCTTTATGCCATCTCCCTGCACCCCAAGAAAAAAGGACATAATTCTTCTCTAGCAAAAGGCAAGCAAAGGAATGTATCAATGCTTCACTAACAGACATTTTTCTAAAGAAGACATTCAAATGGCCAAGAAGTACATGAAAACGAGCTCAGTATCACTAATCACTGCTGCTGCTGCTGCTGCTAAGTCGCTTCAGTCGTGTCCTACTCTGTGCGACCCCATAGGCAGCAGCCTACCAGGCTCCCTGTCCCTGGGATTCTCCAGGCAAGAACACTGGAGTGGGTTGCCATTTCCTTCTCCAATGCATGAAAGTGAAAAGTGAAAGTGAAGTCGCTCAGTCCTGTCCGACTCTTGGCGACCCCACGGACTGCAGCCCACCAGCTCCTCCATCCATGGGATTTTCCAGGCAAGAGTACTGGAGTGGGGTGCCATTGCCTTCTCCGTCGCTAATCACTAAGGGAGATGCAAATCAACCACAATGAGATATCACCCCACACCAGTCAGAATGGCCACTATCAGAAAAAGCAAACAAAAACTAAAATAAGAGAAAAACAAATTCTGGCAAAAATGTGGAGAAAAGAGAACCCGTGTGCACTGCTAATTGGAATGTAAATTGGTACAGCCACTACCAAAAACAGTATGGAGTTTCCACAGAAAATTAAAACTATAACTACCATATCATCTGGCAATTCCACTTTGGATGTATATCCAAAAGTAACAAAATCACTATCCCAAAGATATCTGCACCTCCACATTCATTGCAGTATTATTTACAACAGCCAAGACATGGAAACAACCTGAGTCCACCAATGAAACAATGAATAAAGAAACTGTGAATATTATCTATTCACAAACAGTAAGAAGTTCTACCATTTGTCACAATATAGATGGACCTTGAGAATATTAGGCTAAGTGAAATAAATCAGACAGAGAAAGACAAACACTGTGTGATCCCACTTATACGTGGAATTTAAAAAACAAAAGAGATCAGAGTTGTGGTTGTCATAAGTGGAAGGTGGTGGATGGGGAATAGGGTGAAGGTGGCCAAAGGTACCAATGTCCATCGGAAAGAGTATATATTTGAATGTTGCTAAGATCTTGGTCTTCCCTGGTGGCTCAGATGGTAAAGAATCCACTTGCAATGTGGGAGACCTGGTTTCGATAGCTGGGTTGGGAAGATCCCACGGAGGAGGGCATGGCAACCCACTCCAATATTCTTTCCTGGTGAATCCCCATGGAGAGAGAAGCCTGATGGGCTACAGTCTATGGTGTCACAAAGAGTCTGACATGACTGAGTGACTAAGTATAGCACAAGATCTTAATTGTTCTTATCACAAAGAAAAAATTATATTTATGTGAGGTGATGGGTGTTAACTAAACTTGTGGCAATCATTTCACTATATAACTGGGAAAAACTCGAGAAAAAAAAAGTTCAAATCCATGTGGCAATAAGGCAGACCTCTATTTTCCTAGAAAAAAAAGAGAGAGCCCTGTCCATGAGCAAGGGGATCTCAACTCACTAGTCACACTCTATCCAGGGTTTTGAGATGGGACAGGACTTAGGTCTTACGAAATGACCAAGAGCTATAAGAAGCATCTCATCCAAGAAATCCATGGTATTACCTTCCTGATTACAAAAAGGAAAAAACCAAATCACTTCATCCTTCACACAGTTACCCAGATCCAATTCAGGCCATGGATCCTATCACAAAAAGGGCTCTTTTGCCAAGATGTAGGCCAAATGCTGATCTGGTTCTTTGATGAGTGAAAACAACCTCTTGAATGTTCAATCTGTAAAATTATGTCACAACAGCTGGTGATGAGGACAAATGTCCCATAGTAATCTGAACTTTCTTCCAGAATGCAAATTATGTTCAAAATCCATAACGTACATAAACAAACAAAGTTAAGAAGAAAAGGTGTTATTAAATATAAATCAGGAGTGCCTGTTGAAGGCTATATGGTTTCTTGTTACATAGAAATAAAATAAGTAAGTAAAGTCACTCAGTTGTGTCCGACTCTTTGTGACCCAGTGGACTGCAGCTCACCAGGCTCCTCAGTCCATGGGATTCTCCAGGCAAGAATACTGGAGTGGGTTGCCATTTCCTTCTCCAGGGGATCTTCCCGACCCAGGGATTGAACCCCGGTCTCCCGCATTGGAGGCAGACACTTTAACCTCTGAGCCACCAATAGAAATAGTGCTGAGAAAAACAGAATCAACCAGAGAAAAGCTACACGATATACCTATGTTCCCATACAGTGCTCATGATAGCAAATTTTCTTGTTTTCACACTGCTGTTCTTTTCTACCATCCTGGACCATGAGGTTATGAAGACCAGAGGCAGTGGAGTGAAATAAAACAACTCTGGACTCTGCAGTCAGACAGATTTGGGTATGAATGTCAAGTTAACCACTTCCTAGATAACCTAGGTCAAATTATACAACCACTCTGAACCTCAGTTTTCTAATCTATAAAAGAGAGATATTAATGACTGTCTCATAGATATTTCATAAGAAACAAATAAGATTTTCCCTCTCTGACACACACACCCACACGTACCCACATAATCCTGGACCATGAGGTTATGAAGACCAGAGGCAGTGGAGTGAAATAAAACAACTCTGGACTCTGCAGTCAGACAGATTTGGGTATGAATGTCAAGTTAACCACTTCCTAGATAACCTAGGTCAAATTATACAACCACTCTGAACCTCAGTTTTCTAATCTATAAAAGAGAGATATTAATGACTGTCTCATAGATATTTCATAAGAAACAAATAAGATTTTCCCTCTCTGACACACACACCCACACGTACCCACATATCTACACCCCCCCAAACAGTTAATCAATTGCCATTCTGTTAGGTCAGAATCTTGTGTGTACTGTATTATGTAAAATTTTAAATATTTTTAATATATTAACCTTCTCAACTAAACTGAAGGTCCTTTGGGACAGAGCATATATCTCATTATCTTTCTGTCATGAGGTTTCAGAAAAGTTTTAGCATAGAGTTGGGCTTCCCTGGTGGCTCAGAGGTTAAAGCGTCTGCCTCCAATGCGGGAGACCCAGATTCGATCCCTGGGTTGGGAAGATCCCCTGGAGAAGGAAATGGCAATCCACCAGTATTCTTGCCTGGAGAATCCCATGGACAGAGAAGCCTAGTACGTTACAGTCCATGGGGTCGCAAAGAGTCAGACTCGACTGAGCGACTTCACCTTCACCTTCAGGCAGTCAAAAATAAAATTTGTTTTTGACTTTGATTTTCTTACATTCCCTGTGTTCATGTCAAAAGAGCTCTCTCCTCCATTTAAGATAGGAAATGAGAACAAGAAAAAGACATCACCTAAGCCCCAACATTACAATTGTGCACATGCGAGATCCTTTCACCGCAAATGATGTTACAATAAGAGGTCTGCTATTTCTAGTTTCTACTTATCCTTGTTTTGTGGTTACACCTTCCTTCCTAAGAAATAGCATCTTGGTTCTCAGATACTGAGTGAGCCACTGTAAACAGAGAATAAGTGTTCTATCATGTGAATTGAAGAAACAAGAGACAACGAGGGAAAACTTCTCCTCCTCCATTTCCTGAGATCCAGCATGGAGCAAAACAAGGGGTTTCCTTCTTCAGCATGACCTGACACACAGCTGGCATCAGAGTACTCCAGGTTTGGGCTAAGGCCACTGGAGGAGCAAAGGAGAAGAACGGGTGAAGTGAAGGGGTGCAGGCAGAGCAGTTTTCCTTACAGCACAGAGAAGGGGTAGAAGTAGTACTAGGAAGTAGGACTGAACTAACTAACTGAGGGAGAGGTACGGGCTGATCTGTGCCTAAATGTAGGTTTAAATGGAGAACCGGAAGCCAGAAGTCAGGGGGGTATAGGAAGGCTACCCCTGACATCTGTCTCCTCTGAAGTGCTGGGGTTTTATTTCCCTCACTGAAATGGGCCTCAAAAATTTAGAGATGGTTTTTCTCAACCTCTGTGGCTTCTCATTCTAACTCTGCAGTTCACAAAATGGAGCTCCACTTATGGATTGACATCTTTTAAAGGGTCATAAATATTTTCCTCTTGATATTTTGCCTGTAATTTCAATTTATATTTGCATAAAATATATAACAGCTGGCATCAGAGTACTCCAGGTTTGGGCTAAGGCCACTGGAGGAGCAAAGGAGAAGAACGGGTGAAGTGAAGGGGTGCAGGCAGAGCAGTTTTCCTTACAGCACAGAGAAGGGGTAGAAGTAGTACTAGGAAGTAGGACTGAACTAACTAACTGAGGGAGAGGTACGGGCTGATCTGTGCCTAAATGTAGGTTTAAATGGAGAACCGGAAGCCAGAAGTCAGGGGGGTATAGGAAGGCTACCCCTGACATCTGTCTCCTCTGAAGTGCTGGGGTTTTATTTCCCTCACTGAAATGGGCCTCAAAAATTTAGAGATGGTTTTTCTCAACCTCTGTGGCTTCTCATTCTAACTCTGCAGTTCACAAAATGGAGCTCCACTTATGGATTGACATCTTTTAAAGGGTCATAAATATTTTCCTCTTGATATTTTGCCTGTAATTTCAATTTATATTTGCATAAAATATATAATCCAGATTCACAAGATTGATATCTCATGACATGTACATAATCTGATAGATGAGGCAGTCTTTAACTCTGATCACCAATGCTAAAAAATTTCCAGTTTATTTTCAAATAAAGTTGATTCCCCACTCAGTTTACTACAGACTATGTGACTATGGACAACACAGTCAAGGTCAAGGTCAGTGACAACCTTCTCAAGGTCCTTCAGAACTTACCCCCTTCTCCTGCCACACTCCCACCCCCTAGTCCAGCAACACATGATTCCTGGAGGTCCCCCAAAATATATTCATAGCTGTAGTTTCAGAGTCCCTATACCTCTGGACAAATTGAATCTACCTGCAAGGCTGTCCTCAGAGGTCTTCCTCTGAGCACCCTAAGAACCCTCAGGAAGGCAAGAACAGAGAATCTTCTCTCTGCCTTGGTTTATCATTTACCCTCTATAGGAGGGATTCTCTGATTACAAATGATTGGGTGAATTATTCAATCTCGCATGTCCTGAAGTGTGGCCCACAGGTTCTTTCTTTCTGGATAAATACATCATTCACTGATTTAAACCACATAAACTATGCTCAGTAAGCATTAGGTTGTACTTGACTGGACTCACACAGAGATAAAGAAGACCTAACTCCTGATCTTACTGAGATCATCATTTAGCTGAAGATGAGAAAACAGAGGAGCAAATGGGGGCAAGTACTATGGTAAAGAAAAGCCAAGGGTGCTGAGAAATGACATGGAAGGAACAAGTCCCAAGCAGAGAGGTCAGGAGGAAAGGAGGGACTGGCTCTGGAGCAGTTTCTTCAGGGTGAGGACCCCTGGGGTGGAAGGAGCACAGATAGAGAACACGTGCTCTGAGACCAGATGTTTTTCCATGAGAACATAGCACAGGTGGCAAAAGGAGCAAGATGAGGGTTTTCAGTTTTGTTCTGAAAAACTGAACTCCATTCCATGTAGAACTGGAGATTACTGGGGGTTGTTAGAAGTGGAGAGACCTCTTAGGATGCTGTTATAAAACATGTGAGAAATGAGGAAAGCCTGAATGAAGCAGTGACAGTGAGGAAGAGAGGGTGGATTCAAGGAAACTGTTTTAAAAGTTCCCTCTGGGGATTTCCCTGGCAGTCCAGTAGTTAGGACTCAGTGCTTTCACTGACATGGTTTTGGGTTCAATCCCTGGTTCCTGGTCAGGTAACTAAGATCATGTAAGCCACACAGTGTGGCCAAAGAATAACAACAACAACAACAAAGGTCATGATAGTTCTCTCTCTCTTTTTTTTTTTTTTTTGGATGCACAACATGTGGGATCCTAGTTCCCTGGCCAGGAATTGAACCTGTGCCTTACAGTAGAAGTACAGAACCTTACCAGGGAAGTCTCCTCTCTATATAAATTAATGACAGGTTGAACACGGGGACTAAGAGAGAGCCAAGTTAAGGGTGACCTCTTGTTTCTGACCTAAATGTTTTACTATTGAGCTAGAGAAAGAAGGGCAGATTCAGGGGATGAGAGGGGAAAGATGATGAGTTTAGTTTGGGACATGTTTGAGGTCTTGTGGAGCAACCAAGGAAGAATTTCCTGATGACACATGACTATACACATCTGGCATGTAGTAGGGACTACTGGACTGAAGACAAGAAGACTGGAAATGTTGGCATGTACGTGGCTGCTGAGTGTTGTTTAGAAGCAAAAGAAGGATATATAGAATAAGAAGTAGGTAGTATACATTATGACTATGATGGAAATCTATTACAAGATAATCAGAAGCAGGAATCCTAAACTTTGACTTGCCACCTTATTCCCAAGCTCTACTCTTTACCTTCAAACTCATATTATGAATTCCTCAAGGAAAGACAAGCTTAAGGATCAAGAACCAGGCTAACATGTATTTTTTCTCACTGTAACCCTCTACCTCTGTGCCTTCACCAGTGTAGAAAGCTCTTGGGTGAGCAAGACTGGACCATCCATGCTCTAAAATCAGAGGCAGATGCAAAGGACCTACAACACATACAGTAAGCTAGTAGGCTGCTCAGGCTCTTTGCCCTGTACAGAAACACGGGTCATCTGGCCACGCTGGTATCAAGGAAAACTGTGTCAAAGGAAAGGCAGACTGAGGCCAACAAGAGGACAAAGCAAGGGGTTTTGCAATGGCCTAGAATAGAGACTGCTTAATCCAGACACCAAGGTATTCACAGGACTAAGGTATTTCCCCAGCAGTAATGGCTCCAAACCCATATTGTCCCCAGTTTCATGGGAGGAAGAGAGGGATTGACTCAGGGTAATAATCAGGAGATAGATAGAGAGTGAGAGAATCCCCTGCACCTGGTTCTAATAAATGTCACTGCCCTTGATCCCACTTAATCATCCCTCTTCCTTGGGGATGAAGTTAGGAGTCAGAAGTTGCTAAAACTTGCCAAGAGCTCCCATTGAACCCAAAAGGCCAGACAAAGGACCTTGATAAATATCTAAATTTTAGGGACAAAACAAAGAGGAACTTTTAAGGAGATGCCTGAAAAAGAAGGAAAGGTAGAAGAAGAACACATTTCTAGAAATGATGGAAGGGTAGAATTTAGAAAGGACAAGCAGTCAAGAGTGTAAAATGCAATTGTACATGACAACTGGGGAATCATAAGTGGCCTCAGTGACAATGGTTTTCAGTGGAATAAAGGACCAGAACCTCTGACAGGGGCATATAGGAATGCACATGATTCTTATACACGCAAAATCTGCATGGGTTAGAGCCTGAACTGAGAATTCCAATTTTATATGACAGCTAGCCACCAGTCCTTGGAACTGGCTAATGGCCAAGTTATAACAGAATTCTCAGCTAAGTTAGAGGGTACCTCGATAACAGAGTCTTTGCTTAGTTAGTGCCCAGATGGCTCACTTGAGTTTCTGACCACCAGATGGTGAAGTATCACAAGAGTGTTCTAGTTTTTGATGAGCTGTGAACCTAGACATTCTCCTTTCCTGCTCACCATTTGGACAAATGTGGGTTAGTGTTTCTTTCAGAGCTGTAGATGAATAAACTTTTTTATCCTAAGTTTCCTTCTAAACAAAGATGAGAAGATAAAAGAAGGCTTTATGGGACATCAAACTCAACATATTCAAAATTGAACATACACACACATGCACCAGCAAAGACATAGAGACAGGGAAAGAACAAATTACACCATCTGGTATTAGATTAAAATAAAATACCTACACTAAAGTCATACTAGTATTAATTTTGTTGGATGATTGGAGTCCTAGATTCAAGTCCCAGCTGTGCCACTGACCAGCTACAGATTTTGGGCAAGTCACTTAATCTCTCCTAGTTTTAGCTTCCTTTTTGGTGAAATGGGCTGATAATAATGACACCTAACTCACAGAATTGTAAGAATTCAGTATAAGAACACATACATATAGTATGACTCCTGGTGCAAAGTAAAAGCTCAATAAATGTTATCTACACTAATTACTATGGGCTTCCCAGGTGGCTCAGTGGGCAAAGAAACAATCTGCAATGCAGGAGATGCAGGTGTGATCCCTGGGTTGGGAAGATCCCCTGGAGGAGGCATGGCACCCTACTCTAGTATTCTTGCCTGGAGAATCCCATGGACAGAGGACCCTGGTGGGTTATAGGCCACAGGGTTGCAAAGAGTTAGGCACTACTGAAGCGACTCAGCATGCACACACTAATTATTATGGAACTTCAGAATCTGGCTGGGCCTCCAGTGGATCATTATGGACCTCCATACTAATTATAGGATATGTACTATTCAAGATCATTCGCATTCACAGAACACATATAACATAAACACCTATACATATGCATATACATATGTGCCTCCAAAAAGGCAGTCTCCACATTATAAAGAGCTTCAATCTAAAAATATATTGATAAGAATGTTCTTTGATCCTAGAAATGTTTTCCTCCTCACAGAAACACTGACTATAATAAAAATATTCACAGAATTCTAGGACTCAAATTAACTTTATAAATGATGATACATAAGAAAATTTAATACAGTGAAGTGAAGCTTCAGGGGAATGAGTGGATGCTGAGAATATACTGGTCCAAGGTCTATTCTAGCTCCCTCCTATTTAGCTAGAGACTTGAGAGTTGAAACTTATGAGGGGGAGGGGTAATCCAAGACACTCTTGTAATTAGGGTTCCAGGCAAGACTTAGTTCTTAGTTTCCACCAATAAGATGAACTTAACAGAAAATTTTTATTTTGAATACTGAGTTACATCCTGGCTCAGTGTGCACCGTTTGCTTTCCTGAGGGGTGAGGGCAGCAGCAGAAACAGCCTTCTGGGAGCAATGGCTTCCTTTTTATTGGCTTCCTAGAGGGATGGTGGCTTCTTTGATTGAGTACAGCAGATGGGCTCTAGAAGCTTGTGTCTAGGTCAACCTTCTAGTCAAGCTCTTCCAACAGTTTTGAAGCACCTAAATCCCTAAATAAAATCTGTATCTACAGATGTAGAATCTAGAGAAATGGTACAGATAAACCCATTGCAGAGAGGCAGATGTAGAGAATGGACAGGTAGACATGGGAGGGTGGTGAATTGGGA
Source organism: Aepyceros melampus (assembly GCA_006408695.1). Classification (NCBI taxonomy): domain Eukaryota; kingdom Metazoa; phylum Chordata; class Mammalia; order Artiodactyla; family Bovidae; genus Aepyceros; species Aepyceros melampus. The sequence continues at coordinate 49,183 of SJXQ01008231.1, read as the reverse complement.
GAAAGGAATTGACATATGTGCGTGCCATGTGTAAAACAGATAGCTAGTGGGAACCTACTGTATACTGCAGGGCATTCAGCTCAGTNCACATGATTTAATGTTACATATTGCCAATAAGTTAAAATGTTGGAATACCTTACTCAGAAGAGAGATGTTGTTTTCTTCTTCCATAAAGACAGGTAGTGAAGCAGATCTTTGAAATTTTTGTTGCTTTTTACTAAATCCATAAAGGTTAAGCTGTCGGATTAAACTTTTCATACTCTTGGTTTCAAATATTCTGAAAGTTGCCTTTCTTTCCAAGACTTCTTTCATTAAGAGGTCTTCATTGATCACTATGCATGTGCCTGTCTCATCCCACCAAATAGATTCAACCTGATCACTTCAACTATATTCCAAAGTTTTTGTGGAAATGTGAGTGAAAGAAAACCATTCACCACATTGGTTTCAGGGACAGAATATGTGTAGTGTGGCCTTTTGATCACAACTTCCTCAGACAAAGCCTGAAAAGCATATTCTTCAATCATAGATCGCAAAACCGAGTCCCCAGTAAGTGTATAATCATGCAAAGGCCTAATGGAGGTTTCTGAACCAGTGGATACATCTTTAGGAGATTCATCTGGAATTTCTGAAGAAATATTTGCCATCTCAGAGAAGTCTTTCCTCAGATACTTTTCCCATTTGTCTGGTTTTACACATTGCAACTTCCAACGTTCCTTGGCTTGTCTACAGAGGGAAACTCTCTAAACCATCACCGAGGTCCTCCAAGCCCAAAAGCTGTGACATCACAAAGTCACTGGTCTCCTGGCAATTGAAGGTTAGCTGTGACATCATGATGTCACTGGCCTTCTAGCAATTGAAGGGTAATGTTCAACCAGTGTTTCCTTCAGCATCAACTTAAAATACAGACTGCTTACAGAAATAGTAACCAAAACCATCAAGCATGCAAAATCTCATTCCTAAAGAATGTTTTTTTTTTTTTTTTCCTAGGTGCTGTGTTTGGGGTGGATTTCTCTTTCTGGCAGTTTGTGATTCCTTTTTATTGTGGAGGTTCCTCCCTGTGGGTGGGGTTGGACGAGTGGCTGGTCAAGATTCCCTGGTTAGGGAAGCTTGCATCAATGTTCTTGTGGGTGGAGCTGCATCTCTTCCATCTGAAGTGCAATGAAATGTACAGTAATGAGTTTTGAGATATCTATGGGCTTGCTGTTTGGGCAGTCTGTATATTGAAATTAAGGGCTATTTTCCTGTGTTGGTGAAGAATTTGCGTGTATGTCTTTCTCTGGAACTTATTGGCTCTTCGGTGATGCTTGGTTTCAGTGTAGCCATGGAGGCTTTGGATGATTTCTTTTAAAAAATAATGTATTTATTATCAGTTTAGTTCAGTTCAGTCACTCAGTCGTGTCTTACCTTTGTGACCCAATGAATTGCACCAAGCCAGGGCTCCCTGTCTATTCACCATCACCCGGAATTGACTCACACTTACGTCCATCAAGTCAGTGATGCTGTCCAGCCATCTCATCGTTGTTCATCCCCTTCCCCTCCTGCCCCCAATCCCTCCCAGCATCAGAGACTTTTCCAGTGAGTCAACTCTTTGCATCAGGTGGCCAAAGTACTGGAGCTTCAGCTTTAGTATCATTCTTTCCAAAGAAATCCCAGGGCTGATCTCCTTCAGAATGGACTGGTTGGACCTCCTTGCAGTCCAAGGTACTCTCAAGAGTCTTGAGACACTGTTTCTACTGTTTCCCCATCTATTTCCTATGAAGTGATAGGGCCAGATGCTATGATCTTTGTTTTCTGAAGGTTGAGGTTGAAGCCAACTTTTTCACTCTCCTCTTTCACTTTCATCAAGAGGCTTTTTAGCTCCTCTTCACTTTTTGCCATAAGGGTGGTGTCATGTGCATATATGAGGTTATTGATATTTTCCCTGGAAATCTTGATCCCAGCTTGAATTTCTTCCAGTCCAATGTTTCTCTTGATGTACTCTGCATATAAGTTAAATAAGAGGGTGACAATATACAGCCTTGACATACTCCTTTTCCTATTTGGAAACAGTCTGCTGTTCCATGGCCAGTTCTAACTGTTGCTTCCTGACCTGCATACAGATTACTCAAGAGGCAGGTTAAGTGGCCTGGTATTCCCATCTCTTTCAGAATTTTCCACAGTTTATTGTGATCCACATCATCAAAGGCTTTGGCATAGTCAATAAAGCAAAAAGAGATATTTTCCTGGAACTCTCTTGCTTTTTCCACGATCCAGCAGATGTAGGCAATTTGATTTCTGGTTCCTCTGCCTTTTCTAAAACCAGCTTGAAGATCAGGGAGTTCAAAGATAAGGTGTCCATAGGTGTGTGGATTTCTCTCTGGGCTTTCTATTTTGTGCCATAGATCTATGTTTTTGACTTTTTACCAGTACCGTACTGTCTTGATGACGTTGCTTTGCAGCATAGCCTGAAATCAGGCAGGCTGATTCCTGCACTTTCATTCTTCCTTCTCAACACTGCTTTGGCTATTTGAGGTCTTTTGGACTTCCGTACGTATTTTGAAATTATTGGTTCTAGTTCTATGAAAACTTCCCTTGGTATGTTAAATAAAAATTAAATGAGGTAAAAGAAAAAAAAAAAGAAAAGAAACATTGGAAAATACTGTAACTGAGTGAGAATAAAACCACAGCATAACCTAATTCGTGAGATGCATATGTAGAAGTGCTTATAATTTTCAATGCTTGTATGAAAAAAAATATATAAAAGCCTAAGTCAATGGAAAGACAAATCGCAAACTTCCCCAAAGCTTTCAGCAAAGGCCCCATGTAGGAAACGTGAGGGAGGGGTGTGATCAGCTGTTGCAAACTTGCTGTCAGATCTTGTATTCTTGAGGTAAGGTGGTGTTCAGCTAACTGTATCCTGTAATTCTCAAGGGAGACAAGTAGTATTCCCTATTTCTTGAAAGGGGGTTCCGAAGATTGACTTTTACCTTCCAAGGTCCTGGCTGCAAGGAGGGGTCTCTGTACAGCCTGGTTATCCTGCCTGAGAGCACTCATCTAGCACCCATTCTTGTTAATTCCAGCAGTGCCCAGTCCCAGCTGGAAGAGGCAGATCTCAGTTCTCTCTGCCCTTCCCTTAGCAAGGCCTCCACACCCTGCCCAGCCACCTTCAAAGAGGGAGCCAGGGAGCCAGCATGCAGCTGACCCTCAGCCTCCTCAGTCTACCCAAATGGGGAGCTGGGTCCCGTACACTGTGACCCATGAACATTGCCACATGCTTTCGGATGTGGAGGCGGGGGTGGGACATGTTGGCCGTGGCTCTGAAACCTGGGCCAGGCCAGTGAGTGGATCCAGCACGGGCTCTGGGACTCTGCAAGACACAGCCTGTCTTCGAGCTTGTCCAAGCTCCACAGTTCATTACCCAGCCCAAGGCCCAAGGGCCTGGAGGGCCCTGTGGGAAGGCTGTAATATATAGGTGTCCGTAGGTGTGTGGATTTCTCTCTGGGCTATTTTGTCCCATAGATCTATGTTTTTTTACTTTTTACCAGTAACATACTGTCTTGATGAATGTTGCTTTGCAGTATAGCCTGAAATCAGGCAGGCTGACTCCTGCACTTTCATTCTTCCTTCTCAAGATTTCTTTGGCTATTTGATGTTTTTTGGAATTACATACATATTGTGAAATTATTGGTTCTAGTTCTATGAAAACTACCCTTGGTATGTTAAATAAAATTTTTAAATGAGGGAAAAGAAAAAAAAAAAGAAAGAAAGATTTGAAAATACTGAAACTGAGTGAGAATAAAACCACAGCATATCCGAATTCATGAGATGCATATGTAGAAGTGCTTATAATTTTCAATATTTGTATGAAAAAAAGTATAAAAGCCTAAGTCAATGGAAAGAAAAATTGAAACTCCCTCAAAGCTTTCAGCAAATTCCCCATATAGGAAACGTGAGGGAGGGGTGTGATCAGCTGTTGCAAACCTCTTGCTGTCAGATCTTGTAAATTTTTAAATGAGGGAAAAGAAAAAAAAAAAGAAAGAAAGATTTGAAAATACTGAAACTGAGTGAGAATAAAACCACAGCATATCCGAATTCATGAGATGCATATGTAGAAGTGCTTATAATTTTCAATATTTGTATGAAAAAAGTATAAAAGCCTAAGTCAATGGAAAGAAAAATTGAAACTCCCTCAAAGCTTTCAGCAAATTCCCCATATAGGAAACGTGAGGGAGGGGTGTGATCAGCTGTTGCAAACCTCTTGCTGTCAGATCTTGTGTTCTTGAAGTAACATGGTGGTCAGCTAACTGTGTCCTGTAATCCTCAAGGGAGACAAATAGTATTCCCTATTCCTTGAAAGGAGGTTCCGAAGATTGACTTTTACCTTCCAAGGTCCTGGCTGCAAAGTGGGGTCTCTGTACAGCCTGGTTATCCTGCCTGAGAGCACTCATCTAGCATCCAATCTTCTTAATTCCAGCAGTGCCCAGTCCCAGCTGGAAGAGACAGATCTGTTTTCTGTGCCATTCCCTTAGCAAGGCCCCCACACCCTGCCCAGCCACCTTCAAAGAGGGAGCCAAGGAGCCAGCATGCAGCTGACCCTCAGCCTCCTCAGTCTACCCAAATGGGGAGCTAGATCCTGTACACTGTGACCCATGGAAATTGCCACAACCTTTCGGACATGGAGGTGGGGGTGGGACATGTTGGCCGTGGCTCTGAAACCTGGGCCAGGCCAGTGAGTGCATCCAGCAAGGGCTCCGGGACTCTGCAAAACACAGCCTGTCTTCAAGCTTGTCCAAGCTCCACAGTTCATTACCCAGCCCAAGGCCCAAGGGCCTGGAGGGCCCTGTGGGAAGGCTGTAATATATCTTTCCATACATTGTGCTGAGAGGCTTTCTGTTGGTGGTCTGGGGTTTTCTAACTTCCCTAATGGTCCTGCGCTGAGGCCTGCAGCTCTGTTTTCCATCCTGTCTCTATTACAGTATCTTCCTTGTTGAGCTTATTGAATCTGTGACTCAGTTAAGTTCAGTTAAGTCACGCAGTCATGTCCGACTCTTTGCGGCCCCATGAATCACAGTATGCCAGGCCTCTCTGTCCATCACCAACTCCCGAAGTTCACACAGACTCACGTCCATTGAGTCCATGATGCCATCCAGCAATCTCATCCTCGATCGTCCCTTTCTCTTCCTGCCCCCAATCCCTCTCAGCATCAGGGCTTTTCCAATGAGTCAACTCTTCACATAAGGTGGCCAAAGTACTGGAGCTTCAGTTTTAGCATCATTCCTTCCAAAGAAATCCCAGGGTTGATCTCCTTCAGAATGGACTGGTTGGATCTCCTTGCAGTCCAAGGGACTCTCAAGAGTCTTCTCCAACACCACAGTTCAACAGCATCAATTCTTTGGCGCTCAGCCTTCTTCACAGTCCAATTCTCACATCCATACATGANGGAATTTAGAATGATGGTAATGATAAACCTGTACGCAAGACAGCAAAAGAGACACAGACGTATAGAACGGCCTTTTGGACTCTGTGGGAGAGGGAGAGGGTGGGATGAGTTGGCAGACTGGCAGTGTAACATGTATGATATCATAAGTGAAACGAACCGCCAGTCTAGGTTTGATGCAGGATGCAGGATGCTTGGGACTGATGCACAGGGATAATCCAGAGAGAAGGTGTGTGTGGGGGGGGGAGGCGGGGGTCGGGATTGGGAGTTCATGTACACTCGTGGCTGATTCATGTCAATGTATAGCAAAACGAATACAGTATTGTAAAGCAAAAAAAGAAAGAAAGAAAAAAATGAGAGAGAGAAAATGTACAGCAAGTATACATGAAGGTGTCTGTGTGCTCTGTTAACAGTGGACATCAAAGCTTTGTGGAGAACCAACATTGCTTAGGGGAAATGTCAAAAAGGCATGTTCTTACCCCCAAACCTACTTCTTTCCACACCCTTCCCACTTCTGGATCAGGTGGGAGTGTCGATCCAGTCGGAAACTCTGACAGGTACTCAGTTGCTTTGAGAATTACCATAATTAATCTTAAACTGACATGGAGCAATACAGAGGCTCATGATGGAATTTGAAGCCATAAGCACGAATAAATCCCCTTGGCACAAGGTGGAGCCACACATAATAGACTGTTACAGGATTGTTGTTCAAACTAGTACTTTGATTCCAAGGGCAGTTCAGAAATTGTGGGGATCTGCTGGTCTCTTCTAAGAATACTCCATTTACAAACACTCAGTTTGGGGATTGCCTAAAAAATTGCATTTTCCAAGAGAGAGCAGATGAAATGTAAATTGACCCAGGTTTTTCTTACCCATTAATAGTCAAATGTCTGGCTCATTTGGGAACTTGGTCTTTCTAACAAAAAGTTTAACTAGAATTATTTATTTATTATATGAACACTCCCCCTTACTCAATAAACTTTATGAAATCACTAATAAAAGACACATTTAAAAATCAGGGCCAAGAAAAATGAGAGACCAGCTAAAATATCACAAGGTGCCTATAACTGGATGATAGATTCAGTTTTAAGCTTCCTGATGGTCAATGCGAGGAGAGAAAAAGTCTCCAAGAATTAAGTTAAAGGCACTGCAGATAAACAGCCCAATTTAAATGATTATTCCAAAATCACAAGTCAGACTATTTCAGCAAATGTGCAACTACTTAAGACTCACAGATGGATGCTACATTGTTTCCTTCACACACATCCTTTTCAGAGCATCATCCTGCCACCCTGATATAGAAAGACCTCTAGATTACACAGAAGGATGGTTTCTGCAGACAATATTTCAGTTCTTAAAATAGGTCAATGTTTTTATTTTAAACTGAGGACATAGATTATTACCAAGTAATGGCTACTATATTGCCAATGATGAACTCTTACTTTGCGAAAAATGAAACAAAAAACAAACAAAAGCAAAAACTCTCTATTCTGAAATGCAGATTTATCAAGATTTCAGAAAGAGATTGGTTCTCATTAGTTAGTCCAATGTATTTGCATAGCAAAAATTCAGCAAATGTGTTGAATCAAATGAGGTCCAGTTCTTCAGGTATCAGGTATATTATTATATAAGCCACATCTGTTGCTTTCATGTTATTTATTAAGAGTTTTAAGTGCAATTTTAGAGTATTCATATTTATATAAAATAAAGTATATAAAAGAACAAAATCATTATAACACATATTTTGTAAGGAAGAAGGAAAAGAATTTAACATGAAGTGTGAAACTACCCTGCATCCCATTCTGGTCTATGATACTTATATACGTTATCTAATTTAACCCTCACAATACGGGCATACCTTGGAGACTTTATGGGTTCAATTCCAGACCACTACAATGAAGTGAACATTGCAATAAAGTGATTTACGAATCTTTTTTTTCTAAATGCACAAAAAATTATGTTTTCACTATACTGTAATCTATTTGTTTTCCTGGCTCAGTGGTAAAGAATCCCTCTGCCAAGCAGGAGATGGGAGTTTGATCCCTGGAGAAGGAAATGGCAACCCATTCCAGAATTCTTACCTGAGAAATCCCATGGATAGAAGAGCCTGGCAGGCAACAGTCCTTAGGGTCACAAAGAGTAGGACGCAACTTAGCAACTGAGCATGCATGCACATGCATGTAGTCTATTCAATATGCAATAGCATTATGTCTTTTAAAATGTGCATGCTGCTGCTAAGTTGCTTCAGTCGTGTCCAACTCTGCGTGACCCCATAGACAGCAGCCCACCAGGCTCTCCCATCCCTGGGATTCTCCAGGCAAGAACACTGGAGTGGGTTGCCATTTCCTTCTCCAATGCATGAAAGTGAAAAGTGAAAGTGAAGTCGCTCAGTCGTGTCCAACTCATGCATAGCTTAATTTTAAAATACTTTATTGCTAAAAAATGCTAACCATCATCTGAACCTTTAATGAGTCATTATCTTTTTGCTGGTGGGGGTCTTGCTTCAATGTTGATGGCAGATTGAAGAGGCGGTTATTGAAAGAGGTGGTTGGAGTGCCTGTGGCAACTTCTTAAAATAACAGAACAGTGAAGTTGGCCCCATCAGTTGACTCTTCATTTCATGAAAGATTTCTCTGTACATGCAATGCTGTTTGATACTAGTTTACTCACAGAGAACTACTTTCAAAATTAGAACCAATCCTCTAAAACCTTGCCTCTGCCTTATCAATTAAGTTGATATAATATTCTAAATTCCTAATTGTCATTTCATTTTCCCATGTGGCACTAGCGGTAAAGAACCTGTCTGCCAAGGCAGGAGACACAAAAGATGCAGGTTCAATCCCTGTGTCAGAAAGATCCCCTAGAGTAGGAAATGGTGACCTGCTCCGGGATTCTTGCCTGGAAACTTCCATGGACAGGGGAGCCTGGAGGGCTACAGTCTGTGGGGCTGCAAAGAGTATACACTACTGAGTGCATGCGCACAATTATCTTTTGAACCATCTTCACAACATGCTCATCTGGCATAGATTCCATCTCAAGAAACTGCTTTATTTGCTCATCCATAAGAAGCAACTCCTCATCCACTGAAATTTTATCATGAGATCACAGAAATTCATATGCATCTTCAGGCTTCACTTCTAATTCTAGCTTGCTATTTCCACCACATTTGCAGTTACATCCTCCAGTAAAGTTCTGAACTCCTCAAAGTCGTCCATGAGGGTTGGAATCAACTTCTTCCAAACTTGTTAATGTTAATATTTTGACCTTTTCCATGAATCATCAATGTTCTTAATGGCAGGTAGAACGGTGAATCCTTTTCAGCAGGTTTTCAATTGACTTTGCCTGGATCCATCAGAGGAATCACTCTCTATGGAACCTAAAGCCTAATGAAATGTATTCCTTAAATAATAAGACTTGAAAGTTGGAATTACTCTATGGTTCATAGGTTTGTTATTGTGTATTAAAGTAGGCATGAAAACAACAATAATCTCATTGTCCATCTCCATCACAGCTCTTGAGTGACCAGATGCGTTGTCAGTAAGCAGTAATATTTTGAAATGAATCTTCATTTTCTGAGCCATAGGTCTCAACACAGGGCTTAAAATATTCAGTAAAACATGTCATAAACAAATGAGCTGCCATCCATGGTTTGCTGTTCCATTTATAGAGCAGAGTATAGATTTAACATAATTCTTAAGGACCTTAGGATTTTCAGATGGTAAATGAGCATTGGCTTCAAATTAAAGTCACTAGCTGCATTAGCCCTTAATAGAGTCAGCCTGCCCTTTGAAGCTTTGAAGCCAGTCATTGACTTCTCTGATCTAGCCATGAAAGTCCTAGATGGCATCTCCTTCCAATAATAAAACATTTTTTTCTACATTGAAAGTCCATTGTTTAGTGTGGCCACTTTCATTGATTATCTCATGTAGATCTTCTGGATAACTTGCTATAGTTTCTACATCTGCACTTGCTGCTTCACCTGAATTTTTGTTATGGACACAGTTGCTTTTTTAAACCTAATGAACCAACCTCTGCAGCGTCAAACTTTTCTACCGCAGCTTCCTCACCTCTCTCAGCTTTCATAGAGTTGAGGAGAGTTGGACCTTGCTCTGGATCAGACTTTGGGTTAAGAGAATGTTGTGGCTGTTTTGATCAACTATCTGGGCTTAATTGGGCTTCCCTTGTAGCTCAGAGGGTAAAGAATTTGCCTGCAATGCAGGAGACCCTGGTTTGATTCCTGAGTCATGAAGATCCGCTGGAGAAGGGATAGCTACCCATTCCAGTATTTTTGAGTTTCCCTGGTGGCTCAGACAGTAAAAGAATCTGCCTGCAATGGGTGGAGACCTGGGTTCCATCCCTGGGTTGGGAAGATCCCCTGGAGGAGAGCACAGCAACCCACTTCAGTATTCTTATCTTGAGAGCCCCCATGGACAGAGAAGCCTGACAGGTTACAGTCCATGGGGTCACAAGTTTCAGACTATCTAAGCTTTTAATGTGCCTTCCTCACTAAGCTTAATCATTTCTAGTTGTTGATTTAAAATGAGAGACATGAAACTTCTTTTGAACATCCAAACCCCTAGTGGTCACTGTAGGGTTATTAATTGACCTAATTTCAACATTTTTGTGTCCTGGGGAACAGAGAGGCCAGAGAAGAGGGAGTGTGAGAGAGTACTGGCCAATTTGGTGAAGTAGCCAAAACACACACATTTATCAATTAAGTTCACCATCCTATATGGGTGCTGTTCCTGGCATGCAGGAACAGTTATAACAGTAACAACAAAAATCACTGATCAAGGACCACCACAACAAATATAATAATACTGTAAAGGTTTGAAATATTGTGAGAATCATCAAAATGTGACACAGCAACAGTAAGAGAACAAATGCTGCTGGAAAATTGGTGCCAGTGGAATTGCTCAATATACAATTGCTTCAAACTCGCCCACAATGCAGGAGACATAAGAGATGCAGTTTTAATCCCTGGGTCAGGAAGATCCCCTGGGGAGGGCATGGCAACCCACTTCAGTATTCTTGCCTGGAGAATCCCATGGGCAGAGGAGCCTGGCAGAATACAGTCCATAGGGTTGCAAAGAGTTGGACATGACTGAAGTGACTTAGCACGCACAAGTTGCCGTAAATCTTCAATTTGTGAAGAACACAATATCCTGAAGCACAACAGAGTCTAGTGCAATGAAAGGAGATGTGCCTATGAGTCAATCATGTAGACACTATCATTTTTTAACAAACAAGGAAGCCAATGCTCAGATATAATTTAATCAATATGATGGAGTCAGAAAGAGAAAATGACCCCATGTATGAGTAGTTGTAAAGCTCACCTTATCCCTAGCATTCTCAGCAGAGTTCTCATATAGCAGAGCATGGGATGGTAGGCCAACTTTCTAAGTGAGGAAACCAAAAATCAAAGAGTCAACATGCTTGTCTAGTAGATACTAGAGCCAGAACTTGAATTTAGAGCTTTCTACACATTACAGTTGATACTACCTAAAGAGAAAAATTTGTAATAGTGTTTTCACGGATATAAAATCTGTGATATTCCAGAGACCGAGCTTAAGTTAATAAAAATAATGTGTTCTCTTCCTTTTCTTTCTTTCTTTTTTAACCTTTTTGGCTCATTGGTAAATATTTGTAAGTTTATTTTATTTGTAAATTCAACTATTGTCCTAAAAGTACAAAGGGATATAGTTGAGATAAACTAAAAACATAATAAATGAACTAAAAATATATCATTTTCACAAGGGAAACCACAGTTTTCTAGGCTGCATTCCCTAGAGCTAGAAAATATACTTCTAATGAGCTTTCAGTAATCACATAAATTGAAAACCTAACCCTGTAATGCCTGATAGTGATCTAAACTACTTAGCTATGTTTTGCATTATACCACAAAACAGTGGTTTGTTCATGAAATGTAACAAAATATCATGTGTTACTCATACTTTGGCCTTAGGCTTACATGTGTTGAAACCATAATCCCCAACGTATTTCAGAGTATGTTTGGACAACCCAGTTACTCTATGAAAATGACCCAAAAGGAAAACCCTATTCCATTAAAAACACAAATTGCTAAGAGTTAAATGTTTAAGTATTGCCTAGAGTGTATAAAGAAGATTTAAAATACAGTGCCCAATTTCCCCACTTAAAAATTTTTTTTAAGGAATATTCAGAAACCATACAGGAAAGCTGTAAATTAGCTATATCCTCATCTACTTCATATATGTTGCATTATGTAATATGGAAGAAATGAGATACTATATCCCAACAAAGAACAGCTTGAGACCAAGAGCTTCAGATTTAGAGAGAAAGGGGTCATGCTGTCTGCTAAATATGGAAGACTTGTCAAGGTAATATCAAGGATTAACATTAGACATGACAGTTTGAGATTCTGAAGTCAAGATACCTGAAGCCCATCTTGAGAATGTTTGTGGATATTATTTAGGCTGTATATTCTCTAAGGATAGTGTTGTTGTGTTAAGAATGTGAATGATGAGATCAGACAGAAACTATTGGGTTGGCCAAAATTTTGTTCAGGTATGTTTCCATAACATCTTTAACTTATTTTTAATTCAAGGATAATTGCCTTCCAATGTTTTGTTGGTTTCTGCCATACAACAGCATAATTAGCCATAAGTATACATATGTCCCCTCCTTCTTGAACCTCCTTCCTGCTCCCCACCCCATCACAACCCATCCCTCTACATTGTCACAGAGTACAGAGCTGAGCTCCCTGCATTATGCAACAACTTCTCACTAGCCATTTATTTTACATATGATAATGTATATGTGTCAGTGCTACTCTCTTAATTCCTCCCACCTTCTCCTTCCCCCACTGTGTCCACAAGTCTGTTCTCTATGTCTCTCTGTTCTTACCCTGAAATCAGGTTCATCGGTACCATTTTTCTAGTTTCCATATATATGTGCTTAATATATGATATTTGTTCTTCTCTTTCTGACTTACTTCACTCTCTGTAACAGGCTCTTGGTTGGCCTACCTCAGTAGAACTGACTCAAGTTCATTACTTTTTGATAACTTTCATGATACATTTGAATCCCAGTTCTGTAATTCACGAGGTCTATGACCTGAAGAAAATAACTTCACCCCTCTGAGCCTCAGTTTTCTCTTTTCTTACATATGCAGTACTCAAATACTACTCACTTCCTTGGCAGGGTTGGGAGGATTAAAAGAGATGGCATATGTAAAATACTTAGCAAATTTATTAGCAGCAAGTGAGCAGTCAGTAAGTTTTAGCTACTACTACTACTATGATTCATGAGAAACGCTGGACTGGAAGAAACACAAGCTGGAATCAAGATTGCCGGGAGAAATATCAATCACCTCAGATATGCAGATGACACCACCCTTATGGCAGAAAGTGAAGAGGAGCTAAAAAGCCTCTTGTTGAAAGTGAAAGAGGAGAGTGAAAAAGTTGGCTTAAAGCTCAACATTCAGAAAACGAAGATCATGGCATCTGGCCCCATCACTTCATGGGAAATAGATGGAGAAACAGTAGAAACAGTGTCAGACTTTGTTGTTTTGGGCTCCAAAATCACTGCCGATGGTGACTGCAGCCATGAAATTAAAAGACGCTTACTCCTTGGAAGAAAAGTTATGACCAACTTAGATAGTATATTCAAAAGCAGAGACATTACTTTGCCAACTAAGGTCCGTCTAGTCAAGGCTATGGTTTTTCCTGTGGTCATGTATGGATGTGAGAGTTGGACTGTGAAGAAGGCTGAGCGCCGAAGAATTGATGCTTTTGAACTGTGGTGTTGGAGAAGACTCTTGAGAGTCGCTTGGACTGCAAGGAGATCCAACCAGTCCATCCTGAAGGAGATCAACCCTGGGATTTCTTTGGAAGGAATGATGCTAAAACTGAAGCTCCAGTACTTTGGCCACCTCATGCGAAGAGTTGACTCATTGGAAAAGACCCTGATGCTGGGAGGGATTGGGGGCAGGAGGAGAAGGGGACAACCGAGGATGAGATGGCTGGATGGCATCATGGACTCAATGGACGTGAGTCTGAGTGAACTCCGGGAGTTGGTGATGGACATGAGGCCTGGCATACTGCGATTCATGGGGTCGCAAAGAGTCGGACATGACTGAGCGACTGAACTGAACTACTATGATTATTATTGATATCTAGTGAGTAATCCTTATGTTCTTAGGTACCTAACACAATGCCCATAAATATAAAGGAATCAATAACGTTCGCTAACTAAACTTAGTTTTATGGCACTAATAGTTCGAAATTTTACACTACTCCACATAATTACAAAGCAAACTTTTAAAACACCATTATTCAAACTTAGAAATACTGGGTTAGTCATCATATAAGACTGGGAAATCTAAGTTAAACAAAATCAGTACTTTCTTTCCTGCAGAACTTCTCTGACCCTTTAATGTGACAATGTGAGTTATGAATCCCCTAAAGAGGCATAAGATACAGCCTGCAGTTCTTCTTAAATTTACTGGGCAGTTTCCTCATCTATAAAACATGAGATTCTACAGCATAATCTCTAAATTCCTCCCTCCTCATTAAGAGATTAGAATTCTAGGCATTTTTTTTAGAACCAGTTATGCCTATGAATATAGATTTTAAAATGAAGGGACTTCCCTGGTGGTCCAGTGGCTAAGATTCCACATTCCTAATTCAGGGGGCCTGGGTTCAATCCCTGGTCGGAAAACTAGACCCCACATGACACAACTAAGGCCTGGTACAGGCAAATAAATAAAAATAAATAAATATTTTATTAAATAAAAAATAAATCTATTGATTTTAAGAAAATAAATGTTGATTCCCTCAAGATCAGAAGAAATTAGATCTTTTTCCATTTTCCCATCCCAAACGCCCCCCAAAATGAACCCAATCTTTTTTTAAATGGAAATGCACAATGTGAACCCAATCTTTGACACTTTATCACATTTATAGCTTAATCGAGGCTTAACCTATATAGACCAAGTTCATGCAGAGTTTATTTTTAAGTCATTTCTGATTAATATGATTTTTTGAAAACATACATTGACATAAATCCAAGATGCTAAAGCTAATGAACTCCACAAAGACTCAAGACTCTTCATGTAGAAGTACATTTAAAAAAATAAAATAAAAACTTACTTCTGAATAGGTTTCTCATTAAGAGCCAAAACCCATATCCTTGACAACATTTGATATTTAAAAAGGAGGTATTAAAATAGTCACCTTACTCTACTAAGTAAAACAGAACATGAAATATTCCAAGTTTGCTTCTATCCCCCTGTCTCTATAAAGACTCTTCGTGGCATTCTCACTGGTTCCTCAGACTCAAGCTGGTGAGTCTCAAATCTTCCCCATTAGCCATTGCCTCTCTTTGAACTCAAGACTCATCTTTCCATACCTATATACAGTGGGTATCCTTACATACAGTCATCTCAAACTCATGACTATGAGTCATTTTCTGCTCACCCTGGTATCACTGTTGAATCTACTAGTCAAGCCTTCCTCCTTTCATCCATTTTTTCATTCTCTATACCCAATGGATTTCCTCAGTTTTCCAATTAATCCCTTCCCCTGGATCTCCACCCCCATTCCTTTTTCTTTTCTACTGCAACAGTTTGTTAAATAGCCTCCTGTTGGTATTTTGACATTCCTTTACCCCTTATCCATTTTCTACTGTCTGGAGATATTTCTAAACTGAAGGGTAAGGACTTCCCTGGTTCAGTGGTTAAGAATTCTCCTGCCAATGCAGGGGACACAGGTTCAATCTCTGACAGGGAAACTAAGATCCCACATGCTTTGGGGCAAATAAGCCCACACTCCCCAATGAAAGATCCTGTATGATGCAACTAAGACCCAATGCAGCCAAAAATAATTTTTTTTAAATGGAGAGTGGTCATTATATTCTCCTGGTTACAGTGCTCCCATGACGTCCCATATCCAGCTGAATAAAATCCAATCTGCTTAGCATGTTGGTTAAGGCCCTTCATAAGCAGCTGGCTCTAAACTACCACTCTAGGCTTGCTCTACTCTCCACTTAATGGACTTCAGCCTCTCAACAGTTTCTGCTTTCTTGAGTCACACACAGGACCACTCCTTCAACTCTACCACCTACTATCTGCTTTGACCACTTTGCCCAACAGGCAAACACACAAACATCTCTCAGTATTCACCTTTCTATCCTATGAAGTATACCTTAACTTCTGTACCTTTGTAGCGTTATCTCAACCTCAGTGCTTTCCAAACAACTTGCCCCTTTTCTTCTTAATATTAAAGCTCTTTTTCCTCGATTTTTGACTGTGCTGCATGGCATGCAGGGTTTTACCCTGATCAGGGATTGAACCCTGTGCCAACTACAGTGGGGGTGCAGTCCTATCCACTGGACTGCCAGGGAAGTCCCATTAATGACCTTTTATATAAGGTCTCCCTCTGGACTGAGCTTCTCGGTTATCCAAACGTCTTTTTCATCCTCCATCGCCTAGTGCCCTGCACAACCCTGCACAGTGCCTGGTATATATAATGCTTATTGAATCACAAAAAAGTAAGTAAGCACATGAAATTCAAAAGAGGTTTTAAGCCCTGAAATTGGAATATATATATATTACACATAGGGAAAGTGTTCAAATACATCAAAAATCTCCTAAGGCAAAGAGAGGAAACAGGTGGGTATGGAGTTGACCTGGGTGGAACGTAAAATGAGTTCTTGCTTGTTTTCTCAGATCAGACTTGAAATTATGCTCAACAGCCTAACGCTCTGTATTCATGACCACCATCTTGCACCAGCATAGTATCGCTCCTGAGAAGAAAATCTGCCCCTGAAAACGCATTTCAAAAGCTTGAAATGCGTTAATGTGGTGGCTGCAGGTGTTGCTCTGCCCAGCAGAGGGCGCATAGCCCCCAACACCGAGTAAGGCGGGTCAAGGAAGCCCGCAGGGCGGGGGTGAAGTTGTTCAAGGAACCATAGCCTCCAAATCCAGGTCAAAGCACTGACCTCCTGTCCTCGCCTGCTCCCCAGCACTCTGTTCTGTTCTTCCCACTCACAATGAGGTGTTAGTGAACTTCCAGATATCAAGCACACCAGTTTTGCAGCAAATGGGAAGAGGGCAAAGGGGAGGCTGTTCACTGAGGGGTGTGATAATTTCTTGAAAAGGAAACTTTAACTCACTCCTACTGAGCATCATGGCTTACAGAAAGCATCTCAAACTGGTTCTGTCTTACAATCTGATTCCTTTCCTTTGAAAGTGAATAGGAGATTCAAAATGTCCCTCCCTCAACTAGAAGGAAAATTATTTTCTGCTCTTAATGATTTAGCATAGATTTTTTTAGGCTTCAGAAGGGTTACACTAACGTCATCAAGCTATTAAAAGGATGAATGGGGGTAAACTCCTTCCCTTGAATATATATATTTACATTTTATGAGGGATAACTAGTAGAAGAGGAGGGGAAAAATATGCCATCCTTTCACATTCTAAAGACAGATGCTTCTATTGTCCAACTTCAGAGTAAGGGCCAGTGATCTGGGAAGACAAACTGAAAATTAATAATAAACCAGATTCAAGTCACTCTCAAGGAACCCACAACCATCCCTACTGTGCTTTGTTTGAGGAGAATAGAGTAACAACACAGTCCTTATGGGGAGCTTGTTTGTCTGCTATTAACCCCAAAACCTGTTGAGAGGAGGCAGATAGAAAAAACTACTTGTTAACACCAAGAAAGGGCACACAGATTATTGTCTTATCCCTTCAAAATACACCTCAGGCAGAGGAGACATCTTCGTGGAATTTTGTCCCTGCGTTGAGGAGGCCCTATTCTCTCCTGTGCAAGGGTCCAGGAGCAGAATGGGGACTGACTGATAGAAGGCTGTGGGTGCTTCCAGCTACCTGGAGAAGAGAGTAGAGAGCTGGGGAGTGGTGAAGGACCACCATTTGTACAGACAGCAAGTCCTAGAACCATCTAAACTCAGAATAAAACCTCAAGTGAACCAACTTGCAATCCTACTTTTCAGTATAAAAGCCTGGTGTAACTCACTGTAAATCATGCTAAGCAGTGTGATTTTATCTTGATATCTTAAGAAGCCATTGAAGAATTTTAAACAGGAAGTGACATGATTAGGTTTGCATGTTGGGATGATCACTCTAGAAACAGCAGACAATGGAGTAAGCTTATAATGTCAAAGATGAAATGTCATGCTTATTAATTAGCATAAGGCATAGCAAGACCATGAGTTGATTTTTGAAAAACAGGACATGCTAAACGAGATTGGGATGTTTCTTCCATTTCTAGCCTACTTATCTTGCCCTATGGAGAAGGAAATGGCAATCCACTCCAGTATTCTTGCCTGGAGAATTCCATGGACGGAGAAGCCTAGTAGGTTACAGTCCACGGGGTCGCAAAGAGTTGGACACGACTGAGCAACTTCACCTATCTTGCCCTAGACCCAAGTTCCCCTGCCTTGCACAGGCTTAAGGGCCATCATTTATACAGACTACAAGTCCTAGAACCATCTAACTCAGAATAAAATCTCAAGGGAACTGACTTGCAATCCTACTTTTCAATATAGAAGTATCATTTCTTATACAGGAACTTAATTTTAATCTCACAAATATTTTTGGCTTTGCTAATTGTTGAAACCATCACACAAGATTCTGATAGGAATTCTGAGATGAATAAAATGCAATCTCTGTCTTCTAGAAACTCACAGACTTCAAATCAAGTAAAAAGGAAAACACTTTTTTTCTAATGGGTTATCTTGGGCAAATAAAAATACTAACAAAATTACTTTTTTAATTATGTATTTGGGTGGTGGAGTGGTAATGAATCTGCCTGCCAGTGCAGGAGGCCTAAGTGATGTGAGTTCTATCCCTGGGGTGGGAAGATCCCCTAAATGAGAAAATGGCAACCCACTCCAGTCTTCTTGCCTGGGAAATTCCATGGAGAGAGGGGTCTGGCAGGCTACAGTCCATGGGTCACAACTGAGAGGTGGACACAACTGAGTGACTAATACTTTCACACTTTCTGAGTAAATATATACTCATAGCTTAAGGGTAGACCTATAATTAAATCCTGTATTATAACAGACAAGACTGGGGGAGAAAGGAACACTACTTCACTCAATAAAGTTGAGATGCGATTATCTAAAGGTGAACCCATGCTTAAAATCCTCAGTATTGTGGTATGAAGAAGTCTATGAATAAATTAACATTTTTAGTTCCAGTGCAAAATTGAAATAGTTTGTTTATAAAAGGCTGAAAGAAGTATTTCTAATTTAATATGCTAGATGTTTTAAATGAAAACTTTTGGACAAAGGGCAATTCTGGATTTTTAAATACACTTTGAATTTGGCCATTTGAATGTTTAGATCTTATTTTGCAGAATATTTTACAGGCTTGGGCTTTCTTCAACAGAGGGGCTGCCATTCAATACTGGAAGGGAAAAGAGTGAGGTTACTGTGATCCTCCATATCATGGAATTTTGTGTTAATGAACCACAATGTGAGCCAAGGTTTTGTGTGGTGGTTAACATCATTATTTCCATAACAGACTCAAACCCTACAGAAAAATGCTTCAAAGCAGTGTAATTTTGTCACTCAGAAATCCACTCCACTAACACCACACAGATTTGTGGCGAAGACATATGTACTCGGTGGTTACAGTCGACAAGGGCAGCCTGGTGTCCACAGGTCCACAATTTCTCCCTGTGGTTCCTGATCAAATGAGTTAGGAGCTTCAGTCAGCACAACATAGAAGAAAAACGTGAATAACAAGGAAATTCTAGAGTGTACCTCCAGAGGTAACACACTACATATTTCCAGTTTCTGCAATTATTACCCTGAAAGCTATTTCCTTCTTTTCATATCATCCAAGGTCAGGATCCTTCATATGGGCTTGGATTTGTTTGTTTCTCTAATATCATGCTGCTGCTGCTGCTGCTGCTGCTGCTGCTGCTGCTAAGTCGCTTCAGTCATGTCCAACTCTGTGCGACCCCACAGACGGCAGCCCACTGGGCTCCCCCATCCCTGGGATTCTCTAGGCAAGAACACTGGAGTGGGTTGCCATTTCCTTCTCCAGTGCATGAAAGTGAAAAGTAAAAGTGAAGTCGTTCAGTCGTGTCCGACTCTTAGCGACCCCATGGACTGCAGCCTACCAGGCTCCTCCATCCATAGGATTTTCCAGGCGAGAGTACTGGAGTGGGGTGCATTGCCTTTTCCACTATATCATGAGCAGTTCTGAATTTCATGTAAATATGTCACCTAAAAAACAGCCCCTTTCTCCTCTTCTATACTAGAATTGGCTTGAGACTCATAGAATGTCATGTATGTTGCTATACTAAAATGACAGTGATACATGCTGTTTCAACCAAGAAATATTGGAGCAGAGTACTGAACATAAGTCCTAAAAAATGTACTTAAATACTATGCATATCAAAGTAAAGATGGATTTTTATTTTCAGGTCAAGACAGCACTTTATTCACCCTTTTAAACTGTCTTTAATCAGAGAATTTTGAGCTCCATCCTCATTCCATGGGCATACCTTTAAACACATGAACACTTATTTAATTGAACCTAACCCACAAAACTTAGGAAGAAAAATATCTCGACCTTGATTCTTTAGAAATTCTGAATGTGTATGTCTCTTGACAAAGAAAAGAAAAGTGAAATTATTTACAAAACAGAAACAGACTCACAAACATAGAAAACAAAATTATGGTTACTAAAAGGAAGAGTGCTATTGCTGGTGCTAAGTCACTTCAGTCCTGTCCGACTCTGTGTGACCCCATAGACAGCAGCTCACCAGGCTCCCCTGTCCCTGGGATTCTCAAGGCAAGAACATTGGAGTGTGTTGCCATTTCCTTCTCCAATGCATGAAAGTGAAAGGTGAAAGTGAAGGGGAAAGTGAGGGAAGAATAAATTAGGAGTTTGACGTTAGCAGATACAAACTACTGTATATAAAACAGATAAACAACAAAGTCCTAACAGTACAGGGGACTATATTTAATATCCTGTATTGGAGTTTCAGCTTTAGTATCAGTCCTTCCAATGAACACCCAGGACTGATTTCCTTTAGAATGGACTGGTTGGATCTCTTTGCAGTCCAAGGGACTCTCAAGAGTCTTCTCCAACACCACAGTTCAAAAGCATCAATTCTTTGGCGCTCAGCTTTCTTCACAGTCCAACTCTCACATCCATACATGACTACTGGAAACACCATAGCTTTGACTAGATGGACCTTTGTTNGGATCTCTTTGCAGTCCAAGGGACTCTCAAGAGTCTTCTCCAACACCACAGTTCAAAAGCATCAATTCTTTGGCGCTCAGCTTTCTTCACAGTCCAACTCTCACATCCATACATGACTACTGGAAACACCATAGCTTTGACTAGATGGACCTTTGTTGACAAAGTAATGTCTCTGCTTTTGAATATACTATCCAGGTTGGTCATAACTTTTCTTCCAAGAAGTAAGTGTCTTTTAATTTCATGGCTGCAATCACCATCTGCAGTCATTTTGGAGCCCCAAAAAATAAAATCTCATACTGTTTCCAGTTTCCCCATCTATTTCTCATGAAGTGATGGGACCAGATGCCATGATCTTCATTTTCTGAATGTTGAGCTTTAAGCCAACTTTTTCACTCTCCTCGTTCACTTTCATCAAGAGGCTTTTTAGTTCCTCTTCACTTTCTGCCATAAGGCTGGTGTCATCTGCATATCTGAGGTTATTGAGATTTCTCCCGGAAATCTTGATTCCAGCTTGTGCTTCTTCCAGCCCAGTGTTTCTCATGATGTACTCTGCATAGAAGTTAAATAAGCAGAGTAACAATATCCAGCCTTGACGTACTCCTTTTCCTATTTGGAACCACTCTGTTGTTCCATGTCCAGTTCTAACTGTTGCTTCTTGACCTACGTATAGGTTTCTCAAGAGGCAGGTCAGGTGGTCTGGTATTCCCATCTCTTTCAGAATTTTCCACAGTTTATTGTGATCCACACAGTCAAAGGCTTCGGCATATAGTCAATAAAGCAGAAATAGATGTTTTTCTGGAACTCTCTTGCTTTTTCAGTGATCCAGCAGATGTTGGCAATTTGATCTCTGGGTGTTCATTGGAAGGACTGATGCTAAAGCTGAAACTTCAATACTTTGGCCACCTCATGCGAAGAGTTGACTCATTGGAAAAGACTCTGATGCTGGGAGGGATTGGGGGCAGGAGGAGAAAGGGACGACCGAGGATAAGATGGCTGGATGGCATCACTGACTCGATGGACANGATCTCTGGGTGTTCATTGGAAGGACTGATGCTAAAGCTGAAACTTCAATACTTTGGCCACCTCATGCGAAGAGTTGACTCATTGGAAAAGACTCTGATGCTGGGAGGGATTGGGGGCAGGAGGAGAAAGGGACGACCGAGGATAAGATGGCTGGATGGCATCACTGACTCGATGGACATGAGTGAGTGAACTCCAGGGGTTGGTGATGGACAGGGAGGCCTGACGTGCTGCGATTCAGGGGTTCGCAAAGAGTCAGACACAACTGAGTGACTGAACTGAACTGAACTGAATAAACCATAATGGAAAAGAATATAAAAAAGAGTGTATATATATATAGAACAGAATCACTTTGCTGTATATCAGAAACTAAAGCAACATTATAAATCAACTGTATTTCAGTTTAAAAGAAAAGAAAGGAAAAAAAGGACTGCTTAAGAGTGGGGCTCTAGAAATCTGGAATTGTACTAGTGAACAGAGATATTATGATCTGCTGCTGCTGCTGCTGCTAAGTCGCATCAGTCATGTCCGACTCTGTGCGACCCCATAGACGGCAGCCCACCAGGCTCCCCCGTCCCTGGGATTCTCCAGGCAAGAACACTGCAGTGGGTTGCCATTTCCTTCTCCAGTGCATGAAAGTGAAAAGTGAAAGTGAAGTCGCTCAGTCGTGTCCGACCCTCAGCGACCCCATGGACTGTAGCCCACCAGGCTCCTCCGTCCATGGGATTCTCCAGGCAAGAGTACTGGAGTGGGGTGCCATTGCCTTCTCCATATTATGATCTATTATGTATTATACACAAGCTGGTAAGCCTAGGGAAACTCGACTTTAGAAATGAAAAACAATTGGGTTTTAAGTTTATTTCTAGAAGGGACAAGACAATCTTGAAAAAAAAAATCAGATGGAGAGTTTGAGGGAAGAGAAAGAAGACTTGCAATCAATAAGATTACATGTTTACTTAGAATCATGCTTATACAGGAAATCTTATAAAACAAACCCATCTGGCAGGGAACTGAGCCTTCTGAGGGGACTGGCTTTGGTGCTGAAGTTAATATGACCCCCAAAGCAAAAGCAAGTAAACCACTGCAATTTGGTATAAACAGCACAGCTATCATCTAACCTCCCACGCTTCATTTCCTCAACTTTAAATAAAGACATTCCTAAATCTCCAATTTATAGTCAACAATCTAATTTCCTAATTAATGAGAATGCACAAGCTACCCACAAACTTCTCAGAAAATTCCCCTGACGCTGTGGCATCCTGTAACAAGGATAACAAGGAGTGGCAGGCAAATCTTAAGCACCAGCTTCTGAGGCTTCCCTGAAAGTGCTGGTTTCAACCTCCTTTTCTTGCATCTAACCACAAACCAGGGCAGCTTCCTGTGGCATCTGAAATGGGGACCAGGAAATAGAGACAGCATTTTGTCCAGAAGGAAGTGAGGAGGAAGGTGAGCCAGTTAGCTGTCTCTTACAATTCCATCTCTACAGCCACCATCATGTTTAGAATTGTGGTTGGGAAAGGATACAATCTTAGAGATAATAGAGATGATGATCTCTTTAGAAATCATTGCTCTGTTGCTAGTATTTTGGAAGTCCAATATGCTCCCTCCCTCCAACTCAGTTTAAAGGAAATACTTTCAGTTCTATTGAGTTGGCCAAAAATTAATTTAGGTTTTCTGCAACTATCTTATGGAGTCGAAAAACTCAAACAAATATTTTGGCCAACCCAATAGAAGTCATGGATCACATGTGAAAAGTTTAAAAACTGGTACCCTATATACAATGATGCTGGGTTTGGCATGGTGGTTGTCATCTACTGGACAAAGTCACCATCTTACATCACCTTTTTTTTTTTTTTACCATCTTCTTTTCCAAATAATATCCATATGTATTTCTTACTTTCTGCACTTCCCAATAAGCTCCTTTCCAAATAAATGTCTCATCAGAGTCCCACCTGCTCTGGCCACTCTGGGTTCCTATTTCCCTAACACTTTCATGTCTATAACGATAGCCCCAAAACACTGATCAGAGATTTATTCATGAGATTTATCATTTTTCCTATATACAATTCCATTGAGAATTTTGTTTCTAACTTTTAAAAATTTATAGTAACTTTGTCATAATATAAACATAATTATTTTATCATTTAATAAATGTAAGCAAAATTTCCCTTTAGTTAATCTGCCATTTTACTTGTTGGATGATATTTAATAATGATTTCTTTTGTTTGTGCATATTTATGAGATGAGGAAGAACTTTGTATATCATCACTGGTGAGCTTTAACAAGAATTAGAATTTTAAAACTGAGGGCTAAAATACTCTTTATAGATCCTATCATTCAGTAAGTGAAGAATCAAAAGCCTAAAGCCTCATTGTGCATAAGGTATACTAGCTGTGAAGTACCTGAAATACAGCTAGTCCAAACTGAAATGTGTCTCAAGCTTAAAATACACATTGAAAAGCATCAGAGTCACTAGTGGTGACGTCTGCTCTGGCCATTGAGGAGAGAAATGTACCTGGAAGTAAAAGTGGAGTAGCTTGTCAGACTCAGAAGCCATTCTCGAAGCAGTGTCTGCTGGAGTAATTGTAACCAAGCAGGATCCTGTGGAGACCTCCACCAAGATAATGATTAACTTCTCTGTTTTAACCTTTATTCCTTTTCTTGTTCAAGACTTGTTCTCCTTAGGATGCAGGAGTACCAAAAAAGGAGAGGAATTCTAACCAAGCAGGACCTTGTGAGGCCCTTCCAGGACAGGCTATCCCTCATATCTGCTTTAGCTCCTCTCTGAAGTACCTAGATATAGTATTTAATGTAAATTTCCCTATCATTTTGCAGATGTGCAAACCCTGAAACAAATGGAAGAACTACCTGATGACCAAGAGCACACAGCCCCAGGCCTCCTGGAGCCTAAGGACTGATAATGTTAACCACAGGGACACAACCCTGTTAACCTGTGACACCCCCTGCTGTCTCACCATCAGACAGAAAATTGCACAAAGCCCATCACATATCCTGCAAATCATCTTCCCTCACCTGCCCTTTAAAAATGCATTCCAGAAACCCTTCAATCAACATGAGGCTTTTCAAGGCATGAGCCACCTTTTCCCTTTTCATGGTCCTGCAATAATAAACATTTCTCTGCTCCAAACTCAAAAATCTCATCTTAGATGACATAAACCTACAGTATCAAAACAGTTAAGAAGTATAAATGTATTTGCTCTTCCTCATGATTTTCTTAATACCATTTTATTTTCTCTAGCTTATTTTATTTTAAAATACAGTATATAATAGATATAAAAAATATGTTAATCAGCTAGTTTGTTATTAGCAAGTCCTCCATTCAACAAAAGGCCATTAGTAGTTAAATTTGGGGGGGGCGGGGTCAAAAGTTACAGGTAGATTTTGGACCTCGTGGGATATTGACACCCCTAACACTCATGTTGTTCAAAGTCAACTGTGAGTTCTACGGTTCAACTACCCTGTCACACTGTTACACTTTGAGTAACAGTGGAGGATGTAAGTATGAATTTAAATAGCCGATATCTTGACGTGTAGCACTATTTAGACCTATGCAGAGATCTGGACCAGCAAGGGTAGTTTCACTCTAGTGGACAAAAAACCACCTGTCTGTGAGAAACCATGGCAAAGATAGAGAAAAGGCAGTCATGGACTGGTAAGACTTCAGTCTTTTTTTCTAAGCTTTTTGGATAAAATAAAGCACAGAATTTTGGAGACTAATTGAGGGAGAAGAGAGATGATTATTCTTATCCCAAAGATTAATTGGAAAAATAAGGAAAGTATTTTCATCAGTTAGGATAAGATAGATTATGCTACAGTCAGTTCAGTCACTCAGTCATAGTCTGACTCTGCAACCCCATGGACTGCAGCATGCCAGGCTTCCCTGTCCATCACCAACTCTCGGAGCTTGCTCAAGCTAAGTCCATCAAGTTGGTGATGCCATCCAAACATTTTATCCTCTGTTTTCCCCTTCTCCTCCTGCCTTCAATCTTTCCCAGCACGAGGAACAGAAACAAACCCAAATATAAATGGCTTAAAACAACCAAGATTCATTTCTTTCCCAAGCCAAATGACAACTTTGGGTCCATAGTGGACTCTGCTCTGTTTAATCACTCAGGGACTCAAGTTGACAGAGAAGCATCATCTCAAGCATTTATCGGTCCACTGTGCCAAAGAGAACGAGTACTCTGTAGGGTCTCCAACTGTATATTAAATGCTTTGTCCTAAGAATGACATACCCTCTGTTCACATTTTGCCCAGATCAAGTCACATGGTCCCATTCCCACTATAAGAAAGCCAGGAAGTACAATTCTATCATATTACCAGGAGGCAGGAAGCTGAGAATATTTGGTAAACAGCACTGCTGACTACCACATGACCTTATTTGCACCCCAAGCTTATAAAGTAGATTACACATGTTATAATAAATTGAATTATATCTTACTGAAACAGATCTGATGAAAAACAATTTTTTACTGAAACAAATCTGATGAAAAATAAAGGTTGATTAGAATCACAAAAAGATATGAGATATTTCCTCACGTTCCACCTACCTGCTGTTTAACTTAAAACAGTCTCAAAGGTCATGTGCTTCAGTTTTTCTATCCAGAAATGGGTGGCGTTAATTCATCCAATTATCAAATATTCATTTACCATCCATTGGATACAGGCACTTGGCCACAGTGGTAATACAGAAATTAAAAGGAAAAACTGCATGATCCTTGACCTCATCAGTTTTATGACCTATTTATCACTAGTGATAAAAACTGATTCTAAGTAATGGAACATGGTAATATAGGTATGGATAGACATCATGTGAAAATTACTAAGACTTTCACTAATCTGTTCAATGCACTGGTATATGAGCCCCTAAATTAGGGAGGCAATAAAGAAGGTGACTGATAGAGAAGGCAAGGAAGAGGAGAACTAAATGAACACTTTAATACCTAAATATAATAGACTGAGAGAAGATCTCACCCATCCTTGAATACTGGACCTCAATCAGGCAATGAAATATATGTTAAGTATTAAGAAACAGGTAAAATAGAAGCTATCAGCGTAGAGTCCATTCACAGAAGTGAAGCCTTATGTTTTCTTAACTAGCTGATAGGACCTTAAACCATTCTCTTTTGACTTCCTAAGTATTTGGCTTGGAATACTTTGTACATATTTAAATAATCCATTTTCCTAAACAATTATGAAAACTTACATTGGCAGCTACAACATGCAACATGACCAAAATGCTCTCTATACATTCATGAAAGCAGTTGGAGAACTCTGTCTGTGCCTCTGCGGCCCTTTTAAGATCAGTAAGATATCAACTGGGCTTCCAAGAATGTGGTAGACTCACAATGCCTACTGTAGCTTTATTTTTTAGCTATTTTTATTGGAAAGAGTGAGTAAGCTATTAAAAATACAAAGGATCCCTTTAAAGCTACAAAGGAAATGTGCAAAAACCCATGAAAAGGATAAGAAATGATTTCTAAATTGAACAGTTTGTTTTATTAACAATAACAAGTAAGTCACATAGTTCGTAAGTCCTCCCAGATGAGACATCTGTGGGATTCTCTGGTCTGAAAAAGAACTCCATCTTATAAACATGTCAGTCATGTTGTGAATAAAAGGAAGACTTCACACTACATGTGAATGTGACTATTAGCCCTTAGACATGTCCAGGATTTAGTGTTATTTTAAGCTGTTTTTTCTTCCAATTATGTGTCCTATTTAGGATATTTTCCCATCAACTTTAGGCAGAGGAAAGGTACCAGTAACTGCTTTTGTTGAATATAAATTGTTTAAGCTACTAAATTTAAGATCATAGGTTATCAACCATTGGAAACAAAGTCAGATTCTACCCAGCTCACAAGTATAAACAGTCACAGGTATAAGTAGGTATAAATATTAAAATGTTTCAAACTTTGTTAGTATTCTTGCCTGGAAAATTCCAAGGATGGAGGAACCTGATAGGCTACAGTCCATGGGGTTGCAAAGAATCGGACACGACTGAGCGACTTCACTCACTCACTCTTGTTAGTAAAGACTGTTCTATATCCTGGCTTCCACATTTCATGCTTAACAAGTTGTGGTAGCTGAGTGATTCGGAAGAAGAGAGTGGTGATACAGCTGTAGCTAGTTCAACATTTTCAACATTAAGTTGAAATTTTATTGTATTCTTTTTATGGCAAAAAAGAAAAAGTAGAGGGTGTATCTAGTAGCCCACTGAGCTACACAGCATGGAGTTGCTCAAAGTTTCCAAAGTTTCTCTTTTTCCATGCCCCTGTCCGAGAAGTTCTGTGAGGACTTGTCCTCTGCCTCTTTTTTTTTTTTTTTTTCTTAATTTCTATTGGACTATAGTTGGTTTACAATGTTTTGTTAGTTTCAGGTGTACAGCAAAGTGAATCAGTTAGGCATATACATATATCCACCCTTTTTAAGACTCTGTCCCCATGTAGGTCATTACAGAGTACTAAGAGTTCTCTGTGCTATACAGTACAGTAGGTCCTTATTAGTTATCTATTTTACACATCAGTTCAGTTCAGTCGCTCAGTCGTGTCCGACTCTTTGCAACCCCATGAATCGCAGCACGCCAGGCCTCCCTGTCCATCACCAACTCCTGGAGTTCACTTAGACTCACCTCCATTGAGTCCGTGATGCCATCCAGCCATCTCATCCTTGGTCGTCCCCTTCTCCTCCTGCCCCTAATCCCTCCCAGCATCAGGGTCTTTTCCAATGAGTCAACTCTTCGCATGAGGTGGCCAAAGTACTGGAGCTTCAGCTTTAGCATCATTCCTTCCAAAGAAATCCCAGGGTTGATCTCCGTAGTGTGCATATGGAAGGCTTCCCAGGTGGTGCTAGTAGTAAAGAACCTGCCTGCCAATGCAGGAAACTTAAGAGACTCAGGATCTTACCTGTCAGGAAGATCCCCTGCAGGAGGGCATGGCAATCCACTCCAGTATGCTTGCCTGGAGAATCCCATGGACAGAGGAGCCTGGTGGGCTATAGTCCATAGGGTTGCAAAGAACTGGACATGGCTGAAGCAACGTAGCATAGCACAGCACAGGACAATCAGTCTGTGTATGTCTCTGCCTCTTAAACACTGTCAATCTTACCAATCTCAACTTGCTCATTAACTACTCCCCTCTTTCTACCAAGTGCTTTTCAAGGCTCACAGCCTCTACTCCACTTACTTCTCTGCTCAAGGCATTAATAGATCATAATACCATATTTTTTGTGACTCTATGGACTACATGGACAAAGGAACCTAGTGGGCTATGGTCCACAGGGTCACAAAGAGTCAGATACAACTGAAGCTGTGCATGCACAGCACAATAATGCATTCTAGGGAGAAGGCGATGGCACCCATTCCAGTGCTCCTGCCTGGAAAATCCCATGGACGGAGGGCCTGGTGGGCTGCAGTCCATGGGGTCGCTGAGAGTCAGACACGACTGAGCGACTTCACTTTCACTTTTCACTTTCCTGCATTGGAGAAGGCAATGGCACCCCACTCCAGTGTTCTTGCCTGGAAAATCCCAAGGACGGAGGAGCCTGGTGGGCTGCCATCTATGGGGTCGCACAGAGTCGGACACGACTGAAGCGACTTAGCAGCAGCAGCAGCAGAAATTAAAGAAGCACAATACATTTCCTGAAGCTTCCACAGATGGAAAAGGGAAATGGAAAGAATGCAGCTTTTAGCATCACATGGTTCATTACCTCAAAACATCATGACCTAAGCCAAATAACTTCACCTTTTTTAGGCACCCATTTGCATCAACTATAATATGGAAACTAACAGTTTCATCAGAGAGTTGAGGCAGGTAATATATGTTTAAAAGCACCTGTCTAGTTCATTGTAAGTCTTAAAATTATGAGTTTCTTTCTTAGAAGAGTAAGTATATGAGAACAGTTTTTTTCCTTATATCTGATAAAAAAAATTCCTTCCTTTATTTCATTATCAGTGCCAGTGCCAATGGTTTCTCTAAAGCAAAAATGATTCCATGATGAGACAGAAAAAGAAGGCTGTCAATAAACTACCCCTAGGAGAAAAGATACTTTAAAAATGTGATCTTGAGTGGGATGAATTGAGAGATTAGACTCAGATATATACACTATTGTATAAAATAAAATATACACATGTATAAAATAAATAACTAATGGAACCTAGCTGCCAGGGTCCAGCCCCGGTGGATCCAGGGATATTCGAAGGGGAGACAGCGTAGGTGACTTTGGACAGAATTATTTAAGTATAGGTTTAGATTAGGATAGAATATTGTAGTAGGAAAATTAGTGGAAGAAAGGAGGCAGATTCTTATTTTTGGGGTACATGCTCAGGAAAAACCAGGGGGAAGCCTGAAGACTCAAATTGCCTTGCCATCTGAGTCTGCCACGTGACCCTGTCATGGGTGGGATTCCTCACGCTGACTCCCAGTACCTAGCATAGGGAACTCTACTCAATGCTCTGTGGTGACCTAAATGGAAAGTAAGTCCAAAAAAAGCAGGGCAGATATCTATATACCTTGTTGTACAGTAGAAACTAACACAACATTGTAAAGCAACTATACTCCAAATAAAAATTTTTTTTTAAAGATGTGATCTTCATTCTAAACCTAGCAGAGTAACCTGGGGAGTGGCTGAGGTGAACTTGGGGAAGCCCAAGCCCATGAGACTTTGGGTTCTTGACCCTACTTTAACCAACACAGCTGTACTTCATTCTGTTTTATACTGGTCATGTGTAAACATTGGATTTAGGAAATGCACCAATGATGGACTACTTAAGATTTTCTTCTGTGCCACAGAGGATCTGACCATAATCTTGTGAAGAGAGAAGGGGTTTCCCAGAAGGGGACAGTTGTTCTCAGTATGAGTAAGCCTAGAAAAGTTTCACAGTAGGACAAGTAAATCTGGGGCCAAGGTTTTGGCCCAGATTCCCAGAGTGGAGGCCTGAGTGGTTTTGGTGGTGAAGAGCAAGCTACCTGTGCTGTGTGGGGGAGGCTGAGAGAGGTCAGCAGCTGGTCTGAAAAGAGTCTGTGCTGTATATGGATTTGTGTTACTATTGAGAGTTATTTTTCTGTGCTGTGTTCTCCCTTTGTTATCTCCAAATCTTTCATATATCTGTACAAGTGACAGTGTAAGCTCTGATGATCTGGGGTGATTTAGCTAAGGATTTGTGACTACATTTGGAGAATGTAGTACAATGAACTTCTTCGAAAACTAAAGCATGGAGTAGTCATTATCACTGGGAGAAGACATCTAGCTAGCATGTTCTCCCGAGGCAACCATTTGGTGACTTGAAAAGTCTGAGCTAGACAAACAGAATACTAAAGGGGATAAATAAAAAATGTTGCCGAGAAACAGTCTTGAGGATACACACACACAAACATACACATTTAAATAATGCTACAAGATTACTGAACAGAGTGACAAGTCACAATGACACCAAATACTGATTTGGTATCGGTTCAAAAGCAATTTCATTTCTATCCTTTTAATTAGATCACTCTCTGAAATTGTTATATGTAGATTTAAATTATATATTTATTTACAGTGCAAGAGAATTATTTCCTAAATAGCAAAAATGTCAGACATCAATTTTCTCTGCAAATGTATGCATTGTACTACTCAGGATTCTAGGAAAAAATGGCAAATAAATGACAGAAAGATAAAATCAAGTAGAATATAGTAACATTTGTTCAGTGCTTTAAGGCCAGCACTGAACATATTCATATTTATCACTTCAGATTCCACATTAGTAAACGCGGTCTATTCTTGACAAACAAACTTATGGTCGCCAAAGGAGAAAGGTGGAGGAAAGGACAAATTGGGAGTTTGGGACTGGCTTATACACAGTACTATATTTAAAATAAATAACCAACAAGGGCCTATTGTATAACACAGGGAACTTGGCTCAATATTCTGTAATAACCTAAATGGGAAAAGAAGTTGAAAAAGAATCAGGTCAGTTCAGTTCAGTTCAGTTGCTCAGTCGTGTCCGACTCTTTGCAACCCCATGAATCGCAGCACGCCAGGCCTTCCTGTCCATCACCAACCCCCGGAGTTCACTCAGATTCACGTCCATTGAGTCCGTGATGCCATCCAGCCATCTCATCCTTGGTCATCCCCTTCTCCTCCTGCCCCCATCCCTCCCAGAATCAGAGTCTTTTCCAATGAGTCAGCTCTTCACATGAGCTGGCCAAAGTATTGGAGTGTCAGCTTTAGCATCAGTCCTTCCAAAGAAATCCCAGGCTGATCTCCTTCAGAATGAACTAGTTGGATCTCCTTGCAGTCCAAGGGACTCTCAAGAGTCTTCTCCAACACCACAGTTCAAAAGCATCAATTCTTTGGTGCTCAGCCTTCTTTACAGTCCAACTCTCACATCTATACATGACTACTGGAAAAACCATAGCCTTGACTGGATGGACCTTAGTCAGCAAAGTAATGTCTCTGCTTTTGAATATGCTATCTAGGTTGGTCATAACTTTCCTTCCAAGGAGTAAGCGTCTTTTAATTTTATGGCTGCAGTCACCATCTGCAGTGATTTTGGAGCCCAAAAAAATAAAGTCTGACACTGTTTCCCCATCTAAGAATAGATATATGTATATATAAACAGAATCATTTTGCTATACACCTGAAATTAACACAGCATAGTTAATCAATTATACTCCAATATAAAGTAAAAATGTTTTTAAACTATTTATAATGTTAAAAAAATTAAATTTAAAAAGTATTTATCCAAAACAGTAAATGAAGTCTATTAAAAAAATAATACATCCTGTAATTTATGTTTTCCCTAATAAGACTATTTTAAGATTAACAGGATTATTTATGTATGATTATACATGATGCTAATACAGCTTGAACCTGGAGAAATGCTAAAGGCAGAACACCAAGAAAAATGCTTAAATCATAATCATTCATTAATCTTGTTTATAGTTCTTTATTAAGATGAATCACTCTTTCAGCATTAGAAATGTGACCATGGGAAAGTTATAAAACTACTCTGTATGTTGCGTCTTCAGTTGTAAAACAGAGATAACCCCTTATCTGCTCATAGACAACAGAACAGCATGTAAAATATTTTGATGTCCACTCTGCCTAAAAATTAGATGTATCTAGGATTTTTATGAACACACAACAAAACGAGTGAAGACAAAGTCACGTAGCCTTTTAGATGATTAATTGTGTGACAGTTTTCTCAGAAATATTAAAGAACATTAGTATATGCAAAAAGATATCACTGTACTATTGTCTCACACAAATGGTTGTATTATACAAACAAGAATTACATTACGCGTTGGGAAATTTTAAAGTAAGTTTTCAAAAGGGCCCATGACTTCATATGGTATTTTTCACTTAAAAGGAAAATGGGATAAATTATATGACATCTTACCATTCAGGTCTAATTAAAATATATCTTCCTCTTTCACCTCCACCCTCTTTCCCATGCTGATGGTAAATAAACACCAAGTTGAATAAACATGTACTATGTCAACTCACGTCAAAAACAAATTTAACCGCTTTAGACAAACACAAACACACACACACATTTAAGAGTCTTCAATTCCTACATCATTTTTCTGTTATATGTGGTTGTATGTGTATCTATACATATCATAAATATGAAGATATGTTTAGATACAAAACATTTAGAATTATTTATTTTTTCAAAATAGCCTGAGAATAACCAACCATATTCCCACCTGCCTTTGTGAAAATAAACTTGGAACTACTTGTAAGCCTTTCTTTTTCAGTCAACTTTACTGAAGTGCTATTTACATATAGGAAAGTTTACCATGTATATGTCACAATTCTGTGAGTTTTGACAAATGGAAAATCATGTAATCAACACTGCAATCAAAGTATAGAATATTTTCATCACCTGCCCCCAAATTCTCTTGTTTAGCTGTAGTCATTCCCTGCCCTTCACCACCAGCTCATGACAGCCACTGATCTGCCTACTGTCCCTATAAATTTTACCTTTTTAGAATGTCATATAAATAGAATCATACAGTATGCAGCCTTTACATCTGGTTTCTTTCGCTTAGTATTACTCATTTGAGATTCATCCATACTGTTACATTTATTTCGAGTTCTGTTACTTGTTATATTGCTTAGCAGTATTCCATTGATTGCATATATTCCATTGTTTACCCATTTCACAGAT
Source organism: Aepyceros melampus (assembly GCA_006408695.1). NCBI lineage: Eukaryota > Metazoa > Chordata > Mammalia > Artiodactyla > Bovidae > Aepyceros > Aepyceros melampus. The sequence continues at coordinate 15,349 of SJXQ01008231.1, read as the reverse complement.
GAAGAGACATTTGGGTAATTTCTACTTTTTTTTTTTTTAATTTTCTACTTTTAAGTTTGTCTTAACATGTCAGAGAATGAGACAATATAGTATGTTAAGAGCCTAAGTTTTTAAGCTGGACAGACTTTAGTACAAATCTCATGTCTGCCTATATTAATTTGTACCCTTGGGCAAATTATATTTTCTGAGTCATAGTATTGTGAAGATTAAATTAACAGGTGACTTGTTGGGCTTCCCTGATTGCTCAGTTGGTAAAGAATCCGCCCACAATTCAGAAGACTTGGGTTCAATCCCTGGGTTAGGAAGATCACCTAGAGAAGGGATAAGCTACCCACTCAAGTATTCTAGCCTGGAGAATTCCATGGACTGTATATTCCATGTCTGTGGGGTCACAAAGAGTCAGACATGACTGAGCGACTTTCACTTTCACTGTAGTATAATAAGTGGCAGCTATTATTGCTACTATGATCTCTGGTTCTCAAACTCTGCTTTACTTCAGGTCTTCAAACTGATCCCAAACATAACATCTTGAATCACCTCAGAGCTCCTGCTGTATCACTTCACTTAAAATATACCTCCCCATCTCTCTGTTTCCCATCTTCATGATCCAAGTGCATCTTCCTTCATGAGAACTTTCCCAATTCACAGTTCTCACTTACCATTCCATTCTCCACATTCTTGCAGCATGCATTATTCAGTCTGGTAGCCACTCCACACACTACAGCTTTTTTTAAATCTTAAATTAATTACGGTTAAATAATTTTTTAAACTTTTTATTTTATATTGGGGTATAGTCTATTAAGAATGCTGAGATAATCTTAGGTGAACAGAGAAGGAATTCAGCCATACACATACACGTATGCATCCTCCCCCAAACTCCCCTCCTTTCCAGACTGCCACATAACATTGAGCAGAGTTCCATGTGCTATACAGTAGGTCCTTGCTGGTTATCCATATTAAACATAGCAGTGTGTACATGCCCTTCCCAAACTCCCTATCTCTTCCCCTCATCCTTCCTCCCAGCAACCATATGTTCATTCTTAAGTCTGTGAGTCTCTTTCTAAAGTTTTGTAAGTTCATTTGTATCATTTCTTTTGCAATTCCACATATAAGGGATGTCACGTGATATTTCTCTAGTTTTTTACATTTAAACCCAGCTCCTTAGTCACAGTAGTCATATTTCAAGTGCTTAACAGAAAAATGCAGTAAATGGCTGCTATACCGGACAATGAAGATAAGGAATATTTCAATCCTCACATAATTTCTATTGGACAACACTACTCAACATTTAAAACTATATGGTTCCACCTAGAACTAGCTTATATGATACAGTTGTGTTCTCAGTTTTTCTGTGCACATATTCCACAGAAAACTAGTTAGCAGTCATTGAGCAGCTAGCCTATGCAAGACACAGCCAAGGACTGAGGATCTGAAGACCTGCCTTGCAAGAGCTTACCATAATACTAACATTAGGCAACAATGAGTCATCTTTCAGGTGATCCTGAGCCACCTGGACAACAAATACTAAAGGAATTTAATAGAAGAAATGATTATCAAGGTCTGGCTGGCTGGTAGAGATGTGGACCATTGAAAGTTCAGGACATATATGAAAAGGAATAGTCCAGGAAGATAGAAGAGTGAGCAGAACCCTATCTTATCTTATTTCATATTCTTTCCAGAGCACGAAGCACAGTGCTAGATATAGAGAAGCACAACTAACACACTGAGATGTGGAAGAACCAAATGATAAGGAGCAGGAATATATTCAGTTAGTCACGTTACTGAGGGTAACACATGGTGGACAGTCGTGTGATAAGGATTCAAAAAATAGAGGCTCAGAACAGATCAAACTAAGGGCAGATTGGCAAAGGTAGGTTAAAAAGCAAATCCAGATGGAGGGGCTAAGGAACTAAAGTCAAGTCAAGTTCAAAGAAATGAATAGAGAATAGGCAATAAAAGTGATACTGAGACAAACTCGGGCTCAAGGAGGAAAGTTGTGCCCAAAGGTTACACAATGCAGCCAGACATAACTTATCACCAGAAAAAAGGAAGCATGATGAGACGCAGGTGCCATATAAGAGGCCAGACTGGGATATGCAGCCAGTTTGGAAATGCAGTTCCAACTATCTTTTATCTCTGATGGTTCCACATGGGATGGATTGTCTTCCTGTCTCAAATGCTTAAATGACATATGGAAGTCATATAAATCTTTTGGATAGGCTGTGCTTATTGACTGTAGGCAAGATAGCTGAAGTCTTTATGTTAATGTTTTAAAATTAAGCATAAAGGTAAAAATCTGCAAAAAATGTACTGAAATGTAACGTAAAAAGCAACATGCTTAGGCTAATTGGCTTGCTGCAAGGCCCTGACTGTCCTAATAGTATTTCTCCATTTTTTCATTGCCTTTAGTTCAGTTCAGTTCAGTTGCTCAGTCGTGTCCGAGTCTTTGCGACCCTATGTTTTGCAGCACCCCAGGCCGCCCTGTCCATCACCAACTCCCGGAGTTCACTCAGACTCACGTCCATTGAGTCGGTGACGCCATGCAGCCATCTCATCCTCTGTCGTCCCCTTCTCCTCCTGCCCCCAATCCCTCCCAGCATCACAGTCTTTTCCAATGAGTCAATTCTTCGCATGAGGTGGCCAAAGTATTGGAGTTTCAGCTTTAGCATCAGTCCTTCCAAAGAATACTCAGGATTGATCTCCTTTAGAATGGACTGGTTGGATCTCCTTGCAGTCCAAGGGATTCTCAAGAGTTTTCTCCAACAACACAGTTCAAAAGCATCAATTCTTTGGCGCTCAGCCTTCTTCACCATCTAACTTTCACATCCATACATGACCACTGGCAAAACCATAGCCTTGACTAGACAGACCTTAGTTTGCAAAGTACTGCCTCTGCTTTTGAATATGCTATCTATGTTGGTCATAACTTTTCTTCCAAAGAGTAAGCATCTTTTAATTTCATGGTTGCAGTCACGATCTGCAGTGATTTTGGAGCCCAAAATAATAAAGTCTGACACTGTTTCCACTGTTTCCTCACCTATTTCCCATGAAGGGATGGGACCAGATGCCATGATCTTCGTTTTCTAATGCTGAGCTTTAAGCCAACTTTTTCACTCTCCTCTTTCACTTTCATCAAGAGGCTTTTTAGCTCCTCTTCACTTTCTGCCATAAGGGTGTGTGTCATCTGCATATCTGAGGTTATTAATATTTCTCTCAGCAATCTTGATTCCAGCTTGTGATTCTTCCAGCCCAGCGTTTCTTATGATGTACTCTGCAGAGAACTTAAATAAGCAGGGTGACAGTATACAGCCTTGACGTACTCCTTTTCTTATTTGGAACCAGTCTGTTGTTCCATGTCGAGTTCTAACTGTTGCTTCTTGACCTGCATATAGGTTTCTCAAGAGGCAGGTTAGGTGGTCTGGTATTCCCATCTCTTTCAAAACTTTCCACAGTTTATTGTGATCCACATAGTCAAAGGCTTTGGCGTAGTCAATAAAGCAGAAATAGATGTTTTTCTGGAACTCTCTTGCTTTTTTGATGATCCAGCAGATGTTGGCAATTTGATCTCTGGTTCCTCTGCCTTTTCTAAAACCAGCTTGAACATCTGGAAGTTCATGGTTTACGTACTGCTAAAGCCTGGCTCGGAGAATTTTGAGCATTACTTTACTAGCATGTGAGATGAGTGCAATTGTGCGGTAGTTTGAGCATTCTTTGACATCGCCTTTCTTTGGGATTGGAATGAAAACTGACCTTTTCCAGTCCTGTGGCCACTGCTGAGTTTTCCAAATTTGCTGGCATATTGAGTGCAACACTTTCACAGCATCATCTTTCAGGATTTGAAATAGCTCAACTGGAATGCCATCACCTCCACTAGCTTTGTTTGTAGTGATGCTTTCTAAGGCCCACTTGACTTCACATTCCAGGATGTCTGGCTCTAGGTGAGTGATCACACCATCATGATTATCTGGGTCGTGAAGCTCTTTTTTATACAGTTCTTCTGTGTATTCTTGTCACCTCTTCTCAATATCTTCTACTTCTGTTTGGTCCAGACCATTTCTGTCTTTTATTGAGCCCATCTTTGCATGAAATGTTCCCTTGATATCTCTATTTTCTTGAAGAGATCTCTAGTCTTTCCCATTCTGTTGTTTTCCTCTATTTCTTTGCACTGATCACTGAGGAAGTCTTTCTTATCTCTCCTTGCTGTTCTTTGGAACTCTGCATTCAGCTATCTTTCCTTTTCTCTTTTGCTTTTTGCTTCTCTTCTTTTCACAGATATTGGTAAGGCCTTAATTGGGCTTATATTTGGCTTGAGTGACCTGCTCAAGGAGCTGATTACAGAGACAAGATTTCAATTGCTTGCTGTTGGATTCTATCACATGTGTTTTGACAAACAATTGACAGTCACAAAGCAGAGTTCTTCCTGGCTTTGTCTAAAGTTAAAGGAGTACCAGAGAAAATGTAAACTTCTAAATGTCTAAAACTTGGATGAGAAATAAAATGTGGCTAATTCATGTCAATGTGTAACAAAACGAATACAGTATTGTAAAGCAAAACAAACTAAAAAATAAAAATTAATTAAAAAAAAAATAAAGGAAAAGGCAATAAAACAACAACAACAACAACACTAGGCAGCTGTGGCACAGTCAGTTCTGAATGACCCTGAACACCGTATGTCTTGAGAATCAATCCATATACTGTATCACCCACTCCTCAGGCACAAGGCCATGACTCACTGTCTGAAACCACAATGCTTGTGGAATCTTAAGAAGTTCTAGAATAACCACACTTGGTCCAAGTCAGCAGAGGACAGGAAGCTCATTAAGAATTCCCCAATTTCCCTACTACAATCTACAGCTAAGAGAAGCTACCTGCAACATTGAGACTGCTGCCTGAATCCAATCACATTGATTCAGGGAGGATTCTGGCAACTGCTTAGAGGCTAATTTGAAAGGCAAACCATCAAAGTCAGCTTAAATGTTTTGAGAGGATTAAGCTACAATATTATCATTTGCTATGTACTTGGCATTAGAAGACCCTGGTCTTCAAATTTCTCACTTAGGAATATCAGCAGTCCTTCCTAAGAGAGAGAAGAATACTATATTATCCCAGGAAGCCAGAGTCACTGCTGTATATCAGACAGAGATCTATAGTGGCATGAGAAATGTATCCAGCATAAAGGACATGTCACAGACTCAACTCATGGTACTGTAAGTAGAACACCAGATTTAGATCAAAATCCATATTCAGATTCTATATCAATCACTTCTTAGATGAATGACCTTAGTATAATCCCTTAATTTCTCCTGTCATCAGCTTATTCATCTGTAAAATGGAATAACATATTCCTTTGCTTTGGTGGGGTTTTGTGACAAGTAAGATTGTCATCAAAGCTGGGAAAACACTTTGTAATCTGTAGATTGCTATGCACACGGGAGCCATTATCTGGTCTTTTTCCCTAAAATACTGTTCCTTGGAACTCACTTAGCCTGGGGTTTTCCAACTACACTTCTAAAAGAATATTTTTGGAGCTACTCAAATGAAGACTTACAAAATATGAGTATCTGTTTTCTGCTTCTTTTTTCTCTGATCCAAGGAACTTGCTTCCTTTCACAGATTTAGCTCTTTATGTCATTAACTAAATTTAAATCATGCCTAAAGACTTACTTGTTTGGCAGCACAGTTTCATATCCTGTTTGGTTTAATTTTTAAAATTCTTTTGTAAAGCACTCCAAGATGTTTGCATGAAGATCACTCAACAAACGGAAGCCTCTCTTGAATACACACACAAGGACACACCCACATCGATGGGAAGAAACATAATACAGATTTTTGTTAACGTGGTGAAACAAGTCTACAGAAAACAGTTCCTAAAATTACATTTGCTGCAACACTGTATGGCCATTTCTTGGCTGAAATATCCTTAACTCCCTCAAAGCCAAGTGGGAAGGCTAATGTGATCTTCCAGAACCCAAGTCCACCAAGTCATATAGAGAGAAGATTTAAGGGTGCAGGTCAACATAGACATAGTATTTTCCATGAAGCAGGCATCCTGGCAAGAGAATATTCCCTAGTGTTTCACCATTTATCAAGAGACTAACCATCAGGTCCTGAACTGTGTTACATAAGCACAATACCCTTATTGTTAGCAGCTTTCATTGGTCAGGATTGCACAACTGACCAGGTGCATGGCAGGATGGAGTTTTTGTCTTAATCCAAAGATTCGGAGTAGATGGGCTTGTTCAATGATGGTAAAACATTGGTTCCAAGCCATCAGGATTATTATAGCCTTTTAGGTACTTTGCCAATTTACACATATGTGGTAGAAATTAAAGCATGCTGCAGATACAAAAAGAGCCATTGGTTTAATTTAGAAACATTCTTTTTGATTTTATATATTTAAGAACTGATTTTAAGCTTAATTGTCTGCAAGTTTAAGTAAAATCATTGATTCAGTATCACTAAAGGTCATTAGACAATTCTAGAGATGATATATTTTGAATTATCAATGGCAAGGAAGTTTGGTTTTTAAATGATTACTTTAAGATAAATATATAATACTAAAATGTATTTATTAGAAGAACTAAAGAAAGATCTATTCATGTAGGACAGAATAGTTTTAGAGCCCAAGAAAAATCTGTCTCCTGTTGTCAAGAAAAAAAAATTTCTTTTAATTTCTTTTTAAAATTTTATTTATTTTTAATTGAAGGACAATTGCTTTGCATTATTGGGTTGGTTTCTGCCATACATCAACATGAATCAGCCATAGGTACACATATGTCCCCTCCCTCTAAAACCTCCCTCCCACTTCCCACCCCAGCCCGCCCCTTTAGGTTGTCACAGAGCACCAGTTTGAGCTCCCTGATAATACAGCAAATTCCCACTGGCTATCTACTTTACATATTCTTTTACTTTAAATTAACTATAAAAGTTCAAAGTTTTATATTGTCTTAAGACAGAAATTTCCAGGCTATTTTTCTACCTTTTTTTTCTTGACTTGGCTTTGAATATTTCAAAGTATATCTTTCTTCACTGACATACCTTCTCATTTAATGAATCTGTTTTCAAAAGTTTCAGATAACCAGTTAACCATTATTTGAGGATAATATGTTATAAAGTAAATTATCAGGTTGCCAATTTTTGTATTCAAAAACTTATATTTCCCTAATAAGTCAGGTTTTATTTTTTTATTGGTTTAGTTTTTTAGTAAGTCATATCTATATATGAAATAGAGCTGTAAGTTGGTGCAGATACTATGGAAAACAGTATGGAGGTTCCTCAGAAAACTAAAAATAGAATTATCATATCATTCAGCAATCCCACTCCTGAGCATATATCTGGACAAAGCCATAATTCAAAAAGATACATGCACCCCTAGGCTCATAGAAACACAATTCACAATAGTCAAGACATGGAGACAAACCTAAATGTCCATTGACAATGAATGGATAATGAACATGTGGTACATATGTATACACAATGGAATATGACTCAACCATAAAAAAGCATGAAATAATGCCATTTGCACCAATATGGACGCAGCTAGAGATGATCATACTCAGTGAAATAAGTCAGAAAGAGAAAGAAAAATACCGTGTAATATCACTTATGGTGGTGGTAGTTTGGTCACTAAGTTAGTTGTGTCCAACTCTTTCAATCCCACGGACCATAGCCACAAGGCTCCTCTGTCCATAGGATTTCCCAGGCAAAAATACTGGAGTGGGTTGCCATTTGCTTCTCCATGATATCACTTGTATGTGGAACCTAAAATATTATACAAATGAATCTATCTACAAAACTAAAACAGATTCACAGACATAGAGAACAGACTTGCAGCTACCAAAAGGGAAGGGCACAGGCAAAGGAAGGACTGGGAGTTTGGGGTTACCAGATGCAAACTATTACATATAGAGGGCTTCCCTAGTAGCTCAGACTGTAAAGAATCTGCCTGCAATGCAGGAGACTCAGGTTCGATCCCTGGATCAGGAAGATCCTCTGAAGGAGGACATGGCAATCTACTCTAGTATTCTTGCCAGGGAATCCCATGGACAGAGGAGTCTGGCAGGCTACAGTCCCTGGGTCACAAAGAGTCAGACAGGATTTAATGACTAAGCACACACACACATTACATATAGACTGGATAAGAGCAAGGTACTACTGTATAGCACAGAGAACTAGAGTCGATATCCTAGAATAAACATCATGGAGAAGAATATGAAGAAGTACCTATATGTGTGTATCATCGAGTCACTTTGCTGTACAGCAGAATTCAACACATTGTAAATAAACTACACTTCAATAAAAATAAGATAGAGCTAACCTAAGGTTCTTTGTGGGGGAAAAATGACAACATCTAGGAAAGATTAATAATGTCAGAATAATTACTATTACAGAAAATGCCACATATTGGCAACATTAAATCACTGTTCTCTTAACCTTTTTGGATAGAGAGCTAATATATACTGTGCATGTGCTATGTGACAGGCATAGGAGTAACAGTGTGCCCAACACAAGAGCTATTTACTATCAGTCTCCCAATATAGAGATGTGGAAACTCAGGCAAAGCAGTTAGAGAAAGCTGGAGTAACCTAACTTCAGAGCATTTGGTCTTACCCAGCCACCTAATTTTGTGTTTGCAGCAATAACTGGCAGGAGAACAGACCTTCAATAAAAGGTTTTGCTGTAGCAGTACAAATGAATTCTATCCCAACATTTGGCCAGAGTGGATCTTTCAGTTCAATTCAGTCACTCAGTCGTGTTTGATTCTTTGCAGCCCCATGGACTGCAGCGCTCCAGGCCTCCCTGTCCATCACCAACTCCCAGAGCTTACTCAAACTCATGTCCATCAAGTCAGTGATGCTGTCCAACCACCTCATCCACTGTTGTCCCCTTCTCTTCCCACCTTCAACCTTTCCTAGCAACAGGGTCTCTTCAAATGAGTCAGTTCTTCGCATAATGTGGCCAAAGTATTAGAATTTCAGCTTCAGCATCAGTCCTTCCAATAAATATTTAGGACTGATTTCCTTTAGGATGGACTGGTTGGATCTCCTTGCAGTCCAAGGGACTCTCAAAAATCTTCTCCAACACCACAGTTTAAAAGCATCAATTCTTCAGTGCTCAGGTTTCTTTATAGTCCAACTCTCACATCCATACTTGACTACTGGAAAAACCATAGATTTGACTAGACAGACTTTTGTTGGCAGAGTAATGTGTCTGCTTTTAATATGCTGTCTAGGTTGGTCATAGCTTTTCTTCAAGGAGTAAGCGTCTTTTAATTTCATGGCTGCAGTCACCATCTGCAGTGATTTGGAAGCCCTCCCAAATAAAGTCTGTCACTGTTTCCATTGTTTCCCCATCTATTTCCCATGAAGTGATGAAACCAGATGCCATGATCTTTGTTTTTTGAATGTTGAATTTTAAACCAACTTTTTCACTCTCCTCTTTCACTTTTATCAAGAGGCTCTTTAGTTCTTCTTCACTTTCTGCTATAAGGATGGTGTAATCTGCATATCTGAGGTTATTAATATTTCTCCCAGCAATCTTGATTCCAGCTTGTGCTTCATCCAGCCTAGCATTTCACATGATGTATTCTGCATAGAAGTTAAATAAGCAGGGTGACAATATACAGCCTTGACGTACTCCTTTTCCTATTTGGAACCAGTCTGCTGTTCTATATCCAGTTCTAACTGTTGCTTCTTGACCTGCATATAGATTTCTCAGGAAGATCTTTAGGACAGATGAAAAACTGGCATCCCCCAAAAGAGGACTATCAAATACTCAAACTATGAATTATGTTTGGAGCACTTTTATTAATGAAAAACACTCTTAAGACCCTGTGACTTGATTATCTTGTTTAGTGGCAGATAGTAACTCAATTTTAGTTCTAGTTGTGAACTGTAATAATGGAAATCAAATACAATGTGTTGAGAGAGACTAAAACCATTACACACTTTGTTATTATGTCCTCAATCAAGAAATAACTTTTAGATTCTATCAGTGAAGTGTATACTTCCTGATCCTGCTAGTTGTGGCTGTTTTGACAAGGATGATTCCATTTTCAGACCAGAATATGGGTGAAGGTTTATAGTCTGTGATGATCTCTTTTCCATGTAAGGAAGATAGGGATGTTTTTATGTTTGCTTATTGTTTCTGTAAGCAATCTCAATAAAGTCAGTGAAGAGTGACTTTTCCCTTTTATGCTTATAAAGAACAGTGTATGTTTGTCCAGGATTGGAATTTACATAAGTCCATGAGAGAGTGCATGTGTGTTCTTGTTCAATACTTTCAGTACCAAAATATAAAGAGGAAAGATTATGTTTCCTGAAATTTTCCCCGATTAGACATGCAGGAGGAGGAACATTCACTTCTGTGCCTTATGACCTCTTTTCTTCAGTTTCATGGACTGGTCTTCACAAACACGGAGTGATCCAGGGCACTTCAAGGTTCTCTCTGCTTACTTTCCAGGTGGACACTTCCTTTCCCTGCTGTAAATGGCAGACTGAGCAGAACCTCTCTAAGTCAGGTCCTATTTTTATTACATCTTGCAGAAATTATTCAAATATTCTAGCCTGCGGGAGTTCTTGTTTCTTATTTCCTGTGCACATAGTCTTTACCCGATATTCATCAGGAAAAAGATTATACACACACATATACATACATCATTTGGGAGGCAGGGTATTACAGTGTGGGATAAAATCACAATTTTGAAACAAAATAAAGTATTCCCCTTTATTTAGGCTTCTTCCACAATAACCATATTTTAGGAGAAAATGTGGGATCTTGGTTCCCCAACCAGGGATGGAGCCCACACCGCCTGCCTTGGAAGCATGGAGTCTTGACCACTGGACCACCAGGGAAGTCCCAGAAAAGTTAATTTCTATATCTTTCTCTAAGAATCCAATAAAACTAAAGCAAGTTACTGTCCATTTTCCTCTCCTAGATTCAAAAGTAAAACATGAAGTATAAGAGGTTTGCAGATTTTCTGGACTCTGAAATATAAAGTATCCTGCAGATGGCTAACTCTCTCTAGGCTAAAATGTCACTTAGCTGCCCACTCCCCCATTTAAATTATATCCCCACATCAGTCTCTCCTACCACCTTTATCAATCAAGTAAGGCCATACCTGTAATTATGAAGTTTTTAATGCCTTGTCTCCTCCACTAATTGTAAACTTAAAAAAAAAAGTTTAACCATTATATACTCAGTGCCCATCATAGTACTTGGCACATAATAAACATATATTAAATTCATGATTAAATAAACAGAAAATTAACAACAGGTGTTTTCTGTTTTTTGTTTTAATGAAGCTGGTTAAAGAAAAAAGAGCAAAACTAACTGCACTATTCTGTGCTAGTGCAAGTATATTTTCACACAAATCTACAATTATAAATTCATTAAGAAATGTGCCTTCCTCCTGATCCATCACATTTGAATGTCTTTGCTTTTTTGCTTTGTGGAGTCACAGTGAGCTGATTTCTTAAGCTCTAAACTAAGTGCAAGGCAGGTGTGGATATACCACCTAGGATGTTTTCGGATTCCAGTCTGGTCTTTAACAGTGACTTGGGTATTTACACAACAATTTAAAAGACAATATAATGAGGTAGATGTTCTACCTGGAGAAACTACAAGTGTTATAGTATTCTCACTAAAGCATTAATATTTTAAATGCTTTTTTTGTGTGTTTTGTTTTTGTTTTTGTTTTTTGGCTGCACCATGTAGCATGTGTGATCTTAGCTCCCTGACCAGGGATTTAATCCATGGCCCCTGCAGTGGAAGTGCAAAGTTTTAACCACTGGACCCCGGGGAAGTCCCTAGAGGACTATATTTTTAAGTAGAAAGGCACTACCTCTGGCAAACCAAGAATTTGTCATCTCATTTATACAGACAAACCAACAGACTATATACACTAAATACTGAAAAATATATCTTGTTCACACTCAGGTTTCAATCAACTAACAAATTTCTCTTTATAAGTTTATATTACAAAACCAAAGCTCTAGATGAAGATTTTCTAGTAGCTTAATGATTAAAGAAATAAATCCACATAAGCTAGTCAAAGTTGAGATTATGGAAACAATAACTATGATGGAATAAGTTACTGCTCTATTTAAGATATATATAAAAGTTACGCTCTTATCTTGACCCAGATAGGTGAATTCTCTGAGGAGGAACGACAGTATGAAGAAACACTGACTTCACCTAATGCCCAAGCCATCTTGCTCCAGTACAGGCAGAATCAAGATCAGCAAAAAGGGACTACTGGCCTTGGCCTTGTGTTAGCTAAAGCTATTAACGTTTGCACATGGATCATTTGGCCTGCAATGCCCTAGTCTGGATCTCCCAGCTGAGCTTTTCCTTCATTGTAACTTCTGCTGTCAAGACTTAGCCACTGTCTCTTGACTAAACCCTCTAGAATCTAGACACTCCATGTGCTAAGGCACCCCCACATCACTTATGTCTGTTTCCATAAAAATGGATGAGTGTACACTTGTTTATGTGTCTACTCTGTGTGTGTTCCTGGGCTCTTTCATGTGCCTGTCTGGCTGAAGTGAGGGACTACAGAGTACTTCCTGCAGCCCAACCACAGCAGGAAGAGTCAGCTCTGGTCTTGGACCACCAGGAGGATCCCACTGAGGACCTGCTGTGTTGGGGAGGAAGCTGCACGGTCTCAGGGTTCCTTGGTAGCACTATGCAGCAAGGGAAGACTGAAGAAACTGCAGAGCCCTGAAACCACAGCTCAGACTGCTGTAAGGCAGGGTTGAACTGTCATTTCAGCTTCCATAAATCACTGAGTCTATTAACCGTGTAAATTTGTCCCTGATAACTACATGAAAGGAAGAGATGCCAGATAGCCACAATGAAGAGACGCCCCTGACATCTTTATGTCATGAAATACTTCCTTTTTAACTACTTTACTTTTCTGAGGTCTTAACAGAATAGAATAAAATGTTAGAAAAAAAAAGTAGTTCACTAGATTGTGAGCTTCATGAAGACAGAGAACACTACATTTGGCAGAGGGAGGGGTATCTGTTGCTGTTCTATAGTTATTCATTATTATACAATCCCTGGGTCCTAACACAGCGCTTGGCACATGAAAAGTATAAGTTAATATTGATCAAGTGCCTATAAGTTCTAGAATCCATTCTGAGATCTCGGGATAAGTGATAAACAAGACAAAACTTTGCTTTCATTAAGCTTATATTCTGTTTGGTGGTAGAAAGCACAAAACAAACAGAGAATTAAATCAAGAATAAACTATCAGAAAGTAATATGCGCTATTAGAAAATGTTAGAGGAGGAAAATGTTTGATGGATAGGATGGATCTTTTCTCCTAAATAACACTCATGAGAAAACATCACAGTACTTCTAAACTTTTCCACCCTTGAAAATCATTTGAGTAGTTAAGGAATCAGAGACTGATTTCACTGGGCTTAGGTGGTGGAGCCTGGACACTGGGATTGCTTAAATGTTCCCAGCCAACTCAGTGCTTTCCTGGTGGATCAGATGGTAAAGAACCTACTTGTAATGTGGGAGACTCATGTTCGATCCCTGGGTCAGGAAGATCCCCTGGAGGAGGAAAGGGCAAACCACTCAGGTATTCTTGGCTGGGAAATCCTATGGACAGAGGACTCTGGTAGACTACAGCCCTTGGAGTCACAAAGTTGGACAAAACTGAGCAACTAACACACAGTAAGCCAACTCTGAATGGTTAGCCATAAATGAGAAGAACTGAAGAGGGAAGTACATTCCAGCAAACAAATAGCTAGTACAAAAGGTTTCCCATAGGAGTTAGACTTGTGGTCAGAGAAATGATTAATAAACCCCTGATCTGATCACATAGATGACAGCCTTGTCTAACTCAATGAAACTAAGCCATGCCATGTGGGGCCACCCAAGATGGATGGGTCATGGTGGAGAGGTCTGACACAATGGGGTCTCCTGGAGAAGGGAATGGCAAACCACTTCAGTATTCTTGCCTTGAGAACCCCATGAACAGTATGAAAAGGCAAAATGATAGGATACTGAAAGGGGAACTCCCCGGGTCTGTAGGTGCCCAATATTTTACTGGAGATCAGTAGAGAAATAACTTCAGAAAGAATGAAGTGATGGAGCCAAAGCAAAAACAATACCCAGTTGTGGATGTGACTGGTGATAGAAGCAAGGACAGATGCTGTAAAGAGCAATATTGCATAGGAACCTGGAATGTCAGGTCTATGAATCAAGGCAAATTGGAAGTGGTCAAACAGGAGATGGCAAGAGTGAACGTCGACATTCTAGGAATCAGTGAACTAAAATGGAATGGAATGGGTGATTTTAACTCAGATGACCATATATCTACTACTGTGGGCAGGAATCCCTTAGAAGAAATGGAGTAGCCATCATGGTCAACAAAAGAGTCTGAAATGCAGTACTTGGATGCAATTTCAAAAATTACAGAATGATCTCTGTTCATTTCCAAGGCAAGCCATTCAATATCATGGTAATTCAAGCCTATGCCCCAACTAGTAATGCTGAAGAAGCTGAACTTGAACGGTTCTATGAAGACCTACAAGACTTTTTAGAACTAACACCCAAAAAAGATGTCCTTTTCATTACAGGGGACTGGAATGCAAAAGCAGGAAGTCAAGAAACACCTGGAATAACAGGCAAATTTGGCCTTGGAATACGGAATGAAGCAGGGCAAAGGCTAATAGAGTTTTGCCAAGAAAATGCACTGGTCATAGCAAACACCCTCTTCCAACAACACAAGAGAAGACTCTACACATGGACATCACCAGATGGTTGACACCGAAATCATATTGATTATATTTTTTGCAACCAAAGATGGAGAAGCTCTATACAGTCAGTAAATCAAGATCAGGAGTGGACTGTGGCTCAGATCATGAACTCTTTATTGCCAAATTCAACTTAAATTGAAGAAAGTAGGGAAAACCACTAGACCATTCAGGTATGACCTAAATCAAATCCCTTATGATTACACAGTGGAAGTGAGAAATAGATTTAAGGGACTAGATTTATAGAGTGCCTGATGGACTATGGATGGAGGTTCATGACATCATAGAGGAGACAAGGATCAAGACCATCCCCATGGAAAAGAAATGCAAAAAACCAAAATGGCTGTCTGGGGAGGCCTTCCAAATAGCTGTGAAAAGAAAAGATGCAAAAAGCAAAGGAGAAAAGGAAAGATATAAGCATGTGAATGCAGAGTTCCAAAGAATAGCAAGGAGAAATAAGATAGCCTTCTTCAGCGATTAATGCAAAGAAATAGAGGAAAACAACAGATTGGGAAAGACTAGAGATCTCTTCAAGAAAATTAGAGATACCAAGGGAACATTTCATGCAAAGATGGGCT
>SJXQ01008230.1:220840-326546 GCA_006408695.1 Aepyceros melampus | reverse complement strand
TGATTATGAAGGTGAAATGAAGGTTATGGTCTCTACCACTCTCCCCTGGAAGGTTTCTAAAGGGAATAGAATTGCTCAGTTTTTAATTCTACCTTATGTGGAAAAAGTTGGCTTAAAGCTCAACATTCAGAAAACTAAGATCATGGCATCTGGTCCCATCACTTCATGGGAAATAGATGGGAAAACAGTAGAAACAGTGTCAGACTTTATTTTGGAGGGGCTCCAAAATCACTGCAGATGGTGGTTGCAGCCATGAAATTAACAGGTACTTGCTCCTTGGAAGGAAAGTTATGACCAATCTAGATACCATATTGAAAGGCAGAGACATTACTTTGCCAACAAAGGTCCATCTAGTCAAGGCTATGGTTTTTCCAGTAGTCATGTATAGATGTGAGAGCTGGACTATAAAGAAAGCTGAGTGCTGAAGAATTGATGCTTTCAGACTGTGCTGTTGGAGAAGATGCTTAGAGTCCCTTGGACAGCAAGGAGATCCAACCAGTCCATCCTAAAGGAAATCAGTCGTGGGTGTTCATTGGAAGGACTTATGTTGAAGCTGAAACTTCAATACTTTGGCCACCTCATGCTAAGAGTTGACTCATTGGTAAAGACCCTAATGCTGGGAAGGATGGGGGGCAGGAGGAGAAGAGGACGACAGAGGATGAGATGGCTGGCTGGCATCACCGACTTGATGGACATGGGTTTGGGTAGACTCTGGGAGTTGATGATAGACAGGGAGGCTTGGTGTGCTGTGATTCATGGGGTTGTGAAAATGGGACATGACTGAACTGAACTGAACTATGTGGGTATAGGACATTCAGACAAAAAGTGGGGCTCTGCAGGATTTGGAAGCACAGGCCAGGCTGGTATTTTTCTCACTGAAAAGATTTTGGAATCCAGATCCACTTGTCAAGTCAATATGTGGCAAAAACTTTCAAGGTTTAATAGATACTGGAGCCAACGTTTCTATCATCAGCTCTCAACATTGGCCTAAAACATGGCCAACTAGGCCTGCTCCAATATCTATCTGTTGCAGGTCTAAGACAGACACAGGACTAAAACAAAGTGCTATGGTATTGTCTTTTTCAGGGCCTGATAAGCAACCAGCCACTATCCAACCTTATATCGCTGACATACCTATCAATCTATGGAGTCATGATCTTTTAGAACAATGGCATGCTGAGATACATATTCCTCCAAATCAATATAGTTGCCAAATTATGTTCAATCAAGGTTATATACCAGAATTGGGACTGGGCAAAAATCAATAAGAAAGACTTTATCCTTTGACTACTCAAGATTTCCAACCGCCTCCTTTTCACTAGTGGCCACTTCTCGTATTAATCTTCCTCCACTCACATCCATAGCTCTTAATTGGAAAACTGATCAACCTGTGTGGATAGAACAGTGACCTCTAAAACAAGAAAAATTAGAGGCTGTACATAAATTAGTTAATGAACAACTTAACAGGGACATATTATTGAGTTCTTTACCCTTGGAATTCTCCAGTATTTGTGATACAAAAGAAATCTGATAAATGGAGAATGCTTACTGATGTGAGAGCTGTTATGCTGTTATTGTTCCAATAGATGCTTTGCAGTCTGGCCTACCTAATCCTAGTATGATTCCAAGAAACTGGCATTTGTTTGTTATTGATCTCAAAGACTGTTTTTTCATTATTGCTTTACATCCTGATGATCAACCTAGATTTGCCTTTTCAGTTCCTTCCATTAATTTAAAGGCACCACATAAAAAATTTCAGTGGATGGTATTACCTTAAGGTATGCTTAACAGTCCCACTATTTGTCAAAATTTTGTAAGGCTTTACATCCAATGCTACAATTCCTTTATGCATGTATCATTCATTATATGGATGATATATTATGTGCCTTACCTGAAATTGATAGCCTGCAGGAATTGTTTTTAAAGCTAAAGGAATGTTTAGAATGTGCTGGCTTACATTTCACTCCTGATAAATTACAATACACTGAACTTTTTCAGTACTTAGAAAATATAGTCATCCATACTACAATCAAACCACAAAAGGGACAAATGCACAGAGACTCAATTAAAACTCTAAATGACTGATGAAAATTACTAGAGATATTAACTAGATTCAGCCTAAGTTAGAGATTCCAACTTATTCTTTATCCCATTTATTCTATTAAGAGGAAATCCAGAGCTTAATAGCTCCCAAGAACTAACTCCTGAAGCTCAAAACAAAACAAAACAAAATTAAGAATTATAAAAGAAACTGTACAAAACTGCCAAATAGACATAATAGACCCTTTAGAGCCTCTCTAGTTATTTGTCTTTCCTACCCCTCATTCGCCTACTGGGTTGATTATACAAACTCCTTTAATAGTTAAATGGATATTCTTAGCTAATTCACAAACAAAATCTATTACCTCTTTATTTAGATATGATACCCACTATAATTCTAAAAGGAAGAGCATGTTCAACAACTTACTGGACATGGTCCCTGCCTTATTTGCACTACACTAGCCTCCAAAAATTAAAACATTCTCTTCAAAATTCATCATCTTGGCAACTAGCTTTAGCTGCCTGTGCTGGACAAACTGACAACCAGTATCCTGATCTGCTTATCTTACACTTTTTGAAGCAAACAAGATGGATTTTGCCTAAAATTACTAATGTCAACCCCATTCTCTCCACTCCTTTCATTTTTACAGATGACACTAGCCGAAGAAACATGACTTATTGAAAAACTTAGATATTCTACCCAACAAATAAAAATTCCAGCTGTTACACACACATTACAAAATATTCCCCAAACAACTAATATCTTATTTGATTCTCAATATTCTGTACATGTCACTATATATATAGAAACAACAACTATTAAAGATACTCTCCCATCCACATTATATACACTTTTTACAAATTTACAAGTGATTAGACACTGACAGTTTCCATTCTACATTACCCATATTTGGGCTCATGCTAATTTACCAGAACCTTTAACAAAAAATAATGCTCAAGTCTTTTATTTCCAACCTTTACAGAGACATCAGCTTTTCATGATCTGACACATTGTAATTCAAAATATTTTAAAGACCAAGTTTCATATCACTTGGACTCAAGCTAAACAGATTATATAGACTTGTTCTACATGTGAGACTGTTGTGATAACCACATCTACAACAAAAGCCAAGAAAATTAATCCCCATGGCCTAAAGCCAAATCAGATCTGGCAGATGGATGTAACTCATGTTCCATCCTTTGAAAAGTTTGCTTATATACCTGTCACAGTTGATACTAACTCTAAATTTATCTAGACAACTGCTTGCTCTAGAAAATCTACAAAACATGTGATTTCACATTTGCATAGCTGCTTTGCTACTATGGGCCTCCCACAAAATATTAAAACAGACAATGGCCCGGCTTACACTAGTACTGCTTTTAGAGATTTTTTTAAAGTCTTGGTCTACAAAACATCATGCAAAAATCCCTTATAATCTCCAAGGACAAGCTATTGTAAAATGAGCTAACAGATCTCTTAAAAAAAATATTAAAAAACAAAAAAGGGGAGATGGAATGTCAGCAAAAGTTACATAAAGCATTATTTACTTAAAAATTTTTGCATCGAGATAATGATTTCACTGCAGCAGAATGACATTTTACAAAGGAACAAAAAGAAATTCACCCCAAACCATCTGTTAGATGGTATGATCCAGTAACACACTCGTGGCATAGGAGCAAATCTGATAACCTGGGGAAGGGATTTTGCTTGTGTTTCACAAGGTGGTTCAGAAACACTTATTTGTATTCCCTCACCACCATCTGAAACTGTATCATGAGTGAACTCCTGCAGAAGAGACGCTTTGCAAGGGACAGAGAGCACTCAGTAATGAGTTTCAAAGGCCTGAGTCTGAAACAAAGATAATGATTTCCCTCCCTTCGACGCATCGGAACAAGATCCCCAATTGGGGACAGGTTAAAAGATTAACACAGAAGTCAGAGCAGATCTTAGAAAGTGAAGGGAAAGCTGTCACTCCTAACAAGCTGGCTGTTGCCATGTTTGCCATTATCACCAACACAGTGAGTATACCTCTAGCAACAGCTGAATCTAAAAATTATACCTAACCCACCATTACTAAAACCCATTGACTGGGGGGATTCTACGATCCCTGTTGACGTTAATGATTCTTCCTGGATACCAGGACCTGAAGATACACATCTTCCTCTTTTTAAACAAGAGGAAGGGACTCTCTTCAGTGTTACTTATGGGTATGTATCCTGGCCAGTTTGTGTAGGATCAGCTACAGAATGTCTTAAATTACACAAGCCTGGCTGTTCACTCATTCTCTAAATAGTAACTATACTAAGGTTCAGTTACATCTTCTTTCTGATCTGAGTTTTGCTTATAACAACTCAGAACACAATAATGATACCAACTCAGACAGATCTTTATACGAGCATCACAAGCTGTGGACTGAAAAACAAGATCGTGTTCAGGGGGATAACTGCCATGGGACTGAGGGAGTAATTTTGATTAATGGTTCCTGTGAAATTGTAAAGGACTGGTGCCCTATTGGTATGCAGTCTCTAATTGCTCTCATCAAAATCAGCACTGCAATCCTCACAAAAGGCTGTGTTGACAGGTGTATAAGGTCTTTAACCATACTAATATTGCCACTCAATCAAATCATCCAATTATATGACATGGTAATGGCATGTCATCCCCCCTTTCCACAACTGGATCAAGAAAGAACGCAAAGAGAGATTTGGAAATTGGCTTTAAGTCTTAAAAAAAATTCCAAATTTGGGATGGATATTATTCCAATAAAACTAATTATTCATTAACATTTAATACCAATTCAGTTCAGTTCAGTTCAGTTGCTCAGTCAAGTCCGACTCTTTGTGACTGCATGAATCGCAGCACGCCAGGCCTCCCTGTCCATCACCAACTCCCAGAGTTCACTCAGATTCACATCCATCGAGTCGGTGATGCCATCCAGCCATCTCATCCTCTGTCGTCCTCTTCTCCTCCTGCCCCCAATCCCTCCCAGCATCAGAATCTTTTCCAATGAGTCAACTCTTCGCATGAGGTAGCCAAAGTATTGGAGTTTCAGCTTCAGCATCATTCCTTCCAAAGAAATCCCAGGGCTGATCACCTTCAGGATGGACTGGTTGGATCTCCTTGCAGTCCAAGAGACTCTCAAGAGTCTTCTCCAACACCACAGTTCAGAAGCATCAGTTCTTCGGTGCTCAACTTTTCTTCAGTCTAACTCTCACATCCATACATGACCACAGGAAAAACCATAGACGGATCTTTGTTGGCAAAGTAATGCCTCTGCTTTTTAATATGCTATCTAGGTTGGTCATAACTTTCCTTCGAAGGAGTAAATGTCTTTTAATTTTATGGCTGCAGTCACCATCTGCAGTGATTTTGGAGCCCAAAAAAATAAAGTCTGACACTCTTTCCACTGTTTCCCCATCTATTTGCCATGAAGTGATGGGACCAGATGCCATGATCTTAATTTTCTGATGTTGAGCTTTAAGCCAACTTCTTCACTCTCCTCTTTTACTTTCATCAAGAGGGTTTTTAGTTCCTCTCACTTTCTGCCATAAGAGTGGTGTCATCTGCATTTCCGAGGTTATTGAGATTTCTCCCAGCAATCTTGATTCCAGCTTGTGCCTCCTCCAGCCCAGTGTTTCTCATGATGTACTCTGCATAGAAGTTAAATAAACAGGGTGACAATATACAGCCTTGACGTACTCCTATTCCTATTTGGAACCAGTCTGTTGTTCCATGTCCAGTTCTAACTGTTGCTTCCTGAACTGCATACAGATTTCTCAAGAGGCAGGTCAGGTGGTTCTGTATTCCCATCTCTTTCAGAATTTTCCACAGTTTATTGTGATTCCACACAGTCAAAGGCTTTGGCATAGTCAATAAAGCAGAAATAGATGTTTTTCTGGAACTCTCTTGCTTTTTTGATGATCCAGCAGATGTTGGCAATTTGATCTCTGGTTTCTCTGCCTTTTCTAAAACCAGCTTGAACATCTGGAAGTTCACGGTTCATGTATTGCTGAAGCCTGACTTGGAGAATTTTGAGCATTACTTTACTAGCGGGTGAGATGAGTGTAATTGTGTGGTAGTTTGAGCATTCTTTGGCATTGCCTTTCTTTGGGATTGGAATGAAAACTGACATTTTCCTGTCCTGTGGCCACTGCTGAGTTTTCCAAATTTGCTGACATATTGAGTGAAGCACTTTCACAGCATCATCTTTCAGGATTTGAAATAGCTCCACTGGAATTCCATCACCTCCACTAGCTTTGTTTGTAGTGATGCTTTCTAAGGCCCACTTGACTTCACATTCCAGGATGTCTGGCTCTAGGTGAGTGATCACACCATCATGATTTAATACCAGTACAAAATATTATTTTCAGGCTTGCATAAGAAATCCTTATGTACTCTTGAAAGGAACAATTTGTATCAATGGAAGTGTACAAGAACTTTCTTGCCAAGACTGCAAATTATATAGCTGTTTAAATTGGTCACTTTATAGTTCTAATCACTCATTTGTTATATTAAGAAGGAGATTGGAAATATGCTTCCAGTAAATCAAACCAGATTTGAGAAAACCCTCCTGAAACACATGGTCTTTTAAAGGTTATAAAGAAAGTACTGCAATGTTCCAAAAGGTTTATTGGGCTGCTTAGAGCAGCTATTGTGAAAGTATTGCTATAGCCATGACTGCAGCAGTAACCGGGGTGGCACCGCATCAAACTATACAAATGACTACATTTATACAGCAGTGGCGCCAAAGTGCAAATTCTGCCTGAGGAAGTCAAACCCACATAGACCAAGAAATTAATAAATGATTGATTTAGAGGATGCTGTTCTCCTACTAAGGGATGAAGTACAAAATTTTAAATTACAAATTAATCTTAGGTATGATTGGAATATCTTCATTTTGTGTCACACCTCATAAGTATAATCAAAGTGCATATACTTTGGATCAATTATCTAAACATCTGAGAGGATATGTTCATAATAATCTATCCTTAGATATTTCCCAATTACAGGCTGCTATTTCTAATGTGCAGATTGCTCACTTACAATTACTCCCAGAAACTGATTCATTTGAAAAAATTGAGGAGAGCTTACATAAACTTAACCTCATGATGTGGATTAAAACTTTAAGAAGAGGATTGCTTGGTACTATAATATCAGGATGTATATGTTTAACTGTTTTATGTCTAGTCCTCAGATACATAAGAGAAACCATCTGAGAATTGATGAATAAAGTTGTTTAGATGGCATATCTACTCCTGCAAAAACAGAAAGGGGGATATGTAGTGGGAATTCCTAACAATGTACTTTCACAGCCTTGAGAAATTCCACAGAAATAACACCTGGAAAAACAGCAAACATTAAGAAACTATGTTAATAATTATCTTTCATGTTTTTCTTAAGAATAATTGCCTCATTACAAACCCCAAGGCCAGAGCCAGAAGGAAATATGACTGGGATCATGAAAGCATGGACCTTGACACACTGGGTCGGCTTCAGGCATGAACGCTGCCTACACACTTGCTGATTGTTCCTGAGACTACCCCAGAAGGGAATGGCCAGTGGTAAAAACAAGGAGATCTGACTATGTCATTGTAGTCCCTGACATTTAGTAGTATGTGATTAACATAACAGATGTGTTGAGAAAGATAAGGCCAAAGAAACTCTTCTAGTCTGCAATTAGGAATAAAAGCTGGACTCAGAGTGGACTCTGCACCTCAGTCCAATAGAGGCTACAGGTCCCCTGACCCATTGCACCAGATTTAATGTTATGTCTTCATTCTCATCACCCACCCCCAGACCATTAGAGTAACAATATGGCACAGCTATGCTATGAGAAACAGTGTGGCAATTCCTCAAAAAATTAAAAATAGAACTATCATATGATCCAGCAATCTCATTTCTGGGTATATACCCAAAAGAATATAAAAGATCGAAAGCACGATCTCAAAGAAAATCACACATCCATGTTTATAGCAGCACTATTTGCAGTAGCCAAGAGGTAGAAGTAATTCAAGTGCTTATCGATAGATAAGTGGATAAACAAGTTGTGGTATATACATACCAAGGAATACTATGTAGCCTTTAAACGGAATGAAATTCTGTCACATACTACAATATAGATGAACCATGAGGATACTTTGCTAAGTTAAACAACAGTAACAAAAAGAGAAATGCCATCTGATTCCACTTATATGAGGTATCTTAGTAGTCAAATTTATATGAACAAAAAGTAAGGTGATAGTTATGGGGAGGGAGGAGTTGTTACTCAATGGGTATAGAGTTTCACATTTGCAAAGTGAAAGAGATCTGAACATCTGTTCTACAATAATGTGCATATACTTAACACTACTGACCAGTACATTTAGAAATGGTTAAGATGGTAAATTTTGTGATATGTGCTTTTTACCACAATGAAAAAGATACAGCTTTTTGTCCCACTGAACTTTTAGATGTCTGGTGTAAAAAATAAACTGGATGCGATTAACAACAGATTAGATGTTGCAGAAAAAAAGATTGGTGAATTTTTAAAAACCAGTAAACAAGAGAAACTATCCAAAATTAAAAACAGAAAAAGAATTAAGAAAGCATTAGTGATATGTGAATAACTTCAGGAGGACTAATACATGTGCAATTTTAGCCCTAGAGGGGAAGAAAACAGGGGAAGATATTGTATTTGAAGACATAGTTGGTTAACAATATTCTATATTTGGTGAAAATTATAAACCCACAGATCCAAGAAATTCAATAAACCCCAGGTACAAGATACATAAACTATGCCAAGGCAAATCAGTCACATTGCTCAAAACCAGTGATAAAGAGAAAATTTTAAAAAGAGCCAGAGAATAAAGACTGATGCACAGTTCTTTTTTGGGGTTACAGATATGTTTTTATCTTGACAGTAAACATATGTAAAGTGTATCAATTGTACATTTTATATTTGTGCAGTTTATTTTTTGTCAACTATAACTCAAAAGAACTTTAGAAAAAGTCAACTGGTTGATCAAAGAAATCTGTCTCCATTACTTCTCTAATAGTTATTGGACTGGCTTTATCTTCATTTTATTCAGCTGTGTTCATGGCCCCATAGTAGGGAAATATTTTTTTAAAAATCTGAAACTTCAGATTGCAGTACGAATGCATTTGATTAAAGGCATAAACTCATAAATTCATCTTTTTAAAACATAAAATTAAACATTAAAAGACAATCTCTCCTATTTCCTTTACAAAGGAAAAAATATTTACTTTCCCACATGAATATTTAAAATTTCCCTGGGAAAGGAATTTTTAAAAAATTCTCTATATTTTAAATTGAAGTATAGTTGCCTTACAATATTGTAGGATTTTACTGAACAGCAAAGTGACTCAGTTATATATACATGTATGTATGCATTCTTTTAAAATATTCTCTCCCATTATGGTTTATCTCAGGAGACTGGGTATAACTGTATGCTATACCATAAGGCCTTGTTCTTTATCCATTCTAAATGTAACAGTTTGCCTTTACCCTCTAAACTCCCAGTCCATCCATCCCTCTCTTCCTTCCTCCCTCCCTCTCAGCAACCATGAGTCTGTTCTCTATGTCTGTGAGTCTGTTTCTGTTTCCAAGATAGGTTCAGTACTGTCCATTTTAGATTCCACATATAGGAGATATCATATGGTATTTCTTTCTCTAACTTATTTCACTTAGTATGATAATCTCTAGTTGCATCCATGTTGCTGCAAATGGCATTATTTTATTCCTTTTATGGCTGAGTAGTATTTCACTGTATATACATACCACATATCTATTCATCTGTTGATGACCTTTATCCATATTTTGGCTATTCTGAATAGTGCTGCTATGAACATACAGATGAAGGTGAAAGTTTAGTTGCTCAGTCGTGTCCGACTCTTTGCGACCCCATGGATTATAGACTATCAGGCTCCTCCGTCCATGGGATTTTCCAGGCAAGAGTACTGGAGTGGGTTGCCATTGCCTTTTCCGAGGGATCTTCCCAACCCAGGGATGGAATCTGGGCCTCCCACATTGTAGGCAGATGCTTTACTGTCTGAGCCACCAGGGAAGTCATGCAGATACATGTATCTTTTTGAATTATAGTTTTGTCTGGGTATTTGTCCAAGAGTGGCATTGCTGGACCATATGGCAACTCTATTGTAAGGAACCTCCATACTGTTTTTTGGTTGTACAAATTTACATTCCCACCAACTGTGTAGGAGGGTTCCCTTTTCTCCATGGTCTCTCTAGCGTTTGTTTGTAGACGTTTTAAAGATGGCTGTTCTGACTTCACTATAGCTTTGACTTACCTCTATCTGATAACTAGTGATGTTGATCATCTTTTCACGCGTCTCCTGGCATCCGTATGTCTGCTTTGGAGAAATGTCTATCAAGGTCTTCTGCCCATTTTTTGATTGGGCTGTTTGTTTCTTTGTTATTGAGTTGTACAAGCTGTTTATCTATTTTGGAGATTAAGCCCTTGTCATTCTCATCATTTGCAAATATTTTCTCCCATTCTGTATGTTGTCTTCTTTTTTTTTTTATGGTTCCCTTTGCTGTACAACAGCTTGTAAGTTTGATTAAGTATCAATTTATTTTTGCTTTTCATCTTTTGCTTTGGGAGACTGACCTAAAAAGAAAGCAGTCTGATAATGTGGAGACATAAGTGACTGATATAAAGCACTAAGAACAACTCTTTAAGGGAGGAGAGAGAGAGTGAAAAGCTAAAGGCAGGGTGACTATATGTTTCAGTTTTTCTGGGACCCTATTGGTTTGTGCTTTTTGTCACAGCATAATTATTAATAATACTGCCATTTTTTTCTTAAGATGATATTAGTTTAAATAATAAATTATATGGTCATCTACCAAGTCTGGCTAAGATGTAGGAGATGGGGAAAAGAGGCAGAAGTACATGGAGAAGACAAGTTAAGTTTTTCGGCATCTTATAGTTGCCTAAATCCTCTGCTTCCATATCAACCTATCAAGAGGGCATGAATCAGTGGTAGGAATGGTACTAATCCAAGTATATGGAGAAAACCAGACTTTAGTAAGGGAAAAAGAAGTCAACACACAAATAGAAACAGATAAAATGATAAAAGGAAGTCTGGGCTGAGGCCAAATTCCATTCCTGAGTTCCATTATTGCTGAGGGAGTCCAGCTGTCTTCATATCCTGTTTATTGCTTTACTGTTTATTCTTCTTTGGATTACATGAGTTAACACGTTCTCAGTTTGTCATGGACCTCTGCTTTATTTAATCTGGAACATTCTATTATTATTTCTTCTTCAGTTAAAAAAAATTTTTTTTGACTGCTCTGGGTCTTCATTGATGCATGTGGGCTTTCTCTAGTTTTCAGGATTGGTGGCTACTCTCTGCTTGTGGTGAATGGGTTTCTCATTGCAGTGGCTTCTTTTGTTGCAGAGTTGGGTTCTAGAGTACAGACTCAGTAGTTGTGAAAAATGGGCTTAGTGGTCCCACAGCATGTGGAATCTTCCAGGACCAGGGATCAAACCCATGTCCCCTGCATTGGCAGGCAGATAATAACCACTGGATCACCAGAGAAGTCCTCCATTATTTCTTCTTTTGAAGTTAAATTCTTTTTCCTTTGGGAATTACCCTTTCCTGACTCCATGATTTTCCCAGTGGAGCTGCCTCTGCAACCTTATTGTGGGAAAAGCACAAGGCCCAGACCAGGCCAATCATAGCATCTCATCCTTCCAGCCAAAGACAGTGACCCTGGGATGGGCTCAGGAACCCTGCCCCACTTGTTTGAGCTTTTCTTTGGGATTTTTGAGTGAGGATCCTTAGGAAAGTTTTCTTTCTTCTGGGATTTCTATGCTGGGATAACTTTGAGTTCTGAGCTGTTCACAGAGAGAGTTGTCATGTGTAAACCAAAGTAAGAATGGACTCAATTAAAATGAAAATGAACATTCAAATCAGAATCACTGATTTCACTTTTTTCTCTCCTCTTGTAGCACCTGTGGAGGTTTTAGTTAAGGTTACAGGATGTGTGTTAGAATGATTTTACCACTTAGTGACACAGCCTGAGGCTGAGCCTGTGATCTCATTGAGGCTGCACTTTTATTGGAGAGGTTTTATTGTAGGGCTCTTCAGGTAAAGAGCTAAAGAAGGAAGTACCATCCATCTTAAAGTCCTTCTCCTCACAGCCTCCTAATAATGTCTCTGCAGTTCTCCTTTATCCTCTCAAGGGATTTATTGCCTGATTTTGACCATAAGTTGTACCCACTGATTATCCTCTGTCACTTCACTGTATCCCACCATTACCTCAGCAAGGAGATGGGGTGGTGTTGGAGATCTGCCTAGCAGGTGAACTGGGAGCTTCCAGGGGGAGGCAACTCCCTTCCAGCAGTAGAAGCAGTCACCTGCTCTGGTCTCCACAGGTCTTTGTCAGGGAGCCTCCAAAATCTCAAGGGAGGGGGCTCTGGGTTACTCCATGGGCATAGCAGCTGAGGGCAGGGTGTGATGAGGTCTCCTAGTGTGCGTTTGTGCTTTGGAGGATTCTAAATCCTTCCAAAGGAGATGCTTTTCTATACCTAAAGGCTTTTCTATTTTGGCGACTGTCCTTATGTTCATGTGGTTTAAAATATGTAGGATGGAACTAGAAATGCTTTACAGGTAGAACTGGAGTGAAGCCCTTTGAAATATTTATTCACCCAAAAGGGCCTCTTGAGGGCTAATGCCCATGGTCTATACCCTAAGCATACAATAGACAAGGCAGTTTCTCCTACCTTCTCTTGCCCCAGCTCCCAAGGCTGCACTGATCAGCCCTCACCTCATTCACAGTAATAATGAACAAATACTGAAATGAGCCAGGATACATTCTCACTCTCTCTCTCCATTGCTACACAGGGGCATCAAAGTAAGAAGCATTTAAAAGCTCAAAGGCCAATGGAAAGGCTCCTTCACCCTGACACAGAGTTGTGTGTGTGTCTCCTGTATGCCCCTGTGTTCCCAGAAGGGCGATGCTTGCCCCAATTCCATCCGCCCCCATCCCAGGGAACCCTTCCTTACTTAATGAAATCCATGTTCTCAGCCAGAAGAAGGCTAACTTGTTTGTTGTGTACAAGTCTATTCAAAACAAAAGAGGCCAATTTGGATTTTTATCCCAGTCTCTTTTTGCCACATGGTAGGCAGCTGAAGCCAGAAAGGACCCAGGGCACCCATATACACAGTGAGCACGTGTCACTCTTCCACTGTGACCAAGCGAAGGGACCCCTTTGGCCCTCCCGAGACCAAGGCCACATCAATGGAGACCATTGCAGTCACTTCTAGGACACTTCTTTCACTATTCCCGAACTATAACATGACTTCAGTTCTGTACAGTTGAAAGGAAAGCTGCTCTTAGGTTTTCTTGAATCCCATATACCCCTAGGAAATACTCGATCTACAGAGAAGGCCCTTCTTTCAAAGGATCTCTGACTGGCAGGCTTCAATTTTCCCTTTGGGAACACTTGCTAAAATTGAGCAAAGTTTGTCCTGGTGATTTCCACTGTATTTCTGAACTTTGGGTAGATGAAAGGTGAATGAATTATACATAGGACTAGCCATTAAAAGTTGATTGTTAATGAAGAGATAGAGAGCAAACTAGTGGTTACCAGTGGGGAAGGTGTAGGAAGGGAAATTTAGGGGTGGGGGAGAGGGAGGTACAGATTGCTGGGTGTAAGATAGGATAAAAGGTGTTTTGCACAACATGGGGAATATAGCCAATATTTTGTAATAACTGTAAACAGAAAGTGACCTTTAAAGTTATATAATGGTTTTTTTTTTTAAGTTAATTGTTAATGATGACAATAATTATGTCCTTGATCCTCCCTGTAGCTGGTTTTGGTTTCAAAGTTCAAGAGAGAACCCAGCCAATGTTAGCTCTGAAACAGACTGCAAACTCTGTTACTGCATCTTGAGTCTGTAATAGCTAAAGGACACTGATAACTGAGTGTAGTCTTTATATCTGCCCAGAATTTCAAAAGTGTCTTATGTGAAAGAACTAGCCTGAGGCTGATACTAAAAGTAGTGCTGCTAAATATACATAGAATTCTAACCTTGGTTCTCAAAGAACAAGATTTTTATTCCCCTTATACAGAGAAAGAAACTGTTACATAAGACAGACCCAGGGACACAATGAATGGTGGGGATGATTAGAGAAGCTGTGGAGGCAGATGGCCTGTTCAGAGACCTAGGTGTGTTTCATAGATTAGAAGGTTAACATAGCAGAGAAAATGGATTCTTCTGTCCCAGTACTTGTTCTTGTCAAGACACAAATCTTTTAAGCACTGCATTATTCTATACCTCTGAAAAAAATAAATTTATATGTAGAAATACATCATAAATTCATATCATAAAATGGGAGGATGGTTGTCACAGTCAATTGCAGATTTCATGCTGGCTTTAATTTCTCCCCAGAACACTAGTTTATCAAATTTCAAGACAATCTATTGGCTCTCCATCTGAGAGATCATGGAACTGTGAGAACGGAGTAACAGGGGCAAAGAGCTACTTAGGATATTAAACAAGCATACATCTTTTCTTGATAAGACTGCTAAGAGGTCAAATTGCTTTTCTTTCAGTTGGGCTATGTAAACTCAGTGTGGTAACCTTAGATATCTTATGCTGATCAGAACCTGGTGACAATGTATGGTTTTTATTAATAACTGCTTTAAAATTACGTTTGGTAGGCAAATTGTTGTAAAACCTAAAGTCCATGAGGGGGTTATAATAATGTAAGGGGAACAGTTGTGAATCATCAGAGACACACTAGGAATATGAAGGAGCACTGTGGTCAAGTCATCCGAGTCTTTGGTTGGTAAGTAATTTCATCAGAAATTCTCAGTCCCTTTTGGATCAGCTCAGGTTGTCTCTGAATAATTCCAGAGGGAGTCATTTATTTACTAAATATTTATTGGTGAAACCCTATGGTACTTCCCTGCCATGTCCTCAGCCTGCTTTTGTTTGAAAAATATTTAGACGTGGAATAAGTTTAGTCAGAGATGTGAGAAAATGCAAAAACAAAGGGAAACAGTCCAGCAAGACCAAATAAAAATAGTTTACTCATTAAACATAGCTAAGGATCTCCTCAAGGGCTATAGATAATATTCTGAGCCTTATCCTGTGACCTATTAGATACTGAAACCTCCACCAGGTGGAAGAAGTTAGCTACATGATGACTAGACTAGAGCTGTGACATAAGCTGCTGCACTCAAGAACTGGCCTCAAGAAAATGAGAAAAAGCTGACCATGGAACTGAAGATTAACTCTACTTTAAGGAATCAAGGTGATGCTGATCAGACCACTGTGACCAATTTCAAAGTAACTGTCCGAGATGACTGTGCTATTTCTGAATGTAGCCCCCTCCATCTGTCTATAATAGCTCTTGCCCATTGGTTGGCAATAGAGTGGGGAATCAGTCTTTGGATAGGAGTCTGCTTCCCCACACTACCCCCTGAAATAAAGCAAACTTTCTTTTCCACCAGCCTTGCCTCTTTATTGGTTTTTGAGTGGAGAGAAGCCAGACCCCACTTTCAGTTACATTGAGACCTAGGTGACAAGCACTCTGCCAAGCACTGGGGAGAGAAAGAAGAGTGAGGTAGATGCCCCATGCTTGTGATACCCTGCCTGACCTTCAGATCATTCTCTGTCCTGTGCTCTCAAGAGGCTGACCCCAACAGCTGGAACAACAGCCCTCCCTGGCCTATGGATTCTGGCTGGGTCAAGTCAAAGAGGTTACTAGCAGATGATCAAGAGTGAAGGAGAGAAAGACTGGGAAGTTTCTTTCCTGTCTTTCTCATCACCCATCCTGGTTGGGCAGGGACTGTTTCTTCGGCTCTTGGCCACTGCTCCTGCCAGGCAGCCCCTCTGCTATGTCTCCAGCTCTTGCTGGATTCTGGTAACTCTTCCCTGCCCTTGCCCTTCAGGCCTGGAAGTGATAACAGTTTCCCACTGTAATAAGACTTTGAATACTTCATCACCCCTTGTTGGAATGACTCACACTGCTACGGTTCTTAAAAGAAAGAAAAAGGAGAGAAAGACTGGGAAGTTTCTTTCCTGTCTTTCTCATCACCCATCCTGGTTGGGCAGGGACTGTTTCTTCGGCTCTTGGCCACTGCTCCTGCCAGGCAGCCCCTCTGCTATGTCTCCAGCTCTTGCTGGATTCTGGTAACTCTTCCCTGCCCTTGCCCTTCAGGCCTGGAAGTGATAACAGTTTCCCACTGTAATAAGACTTTGAATACTTCATCACCCCTTGTTGGAATGACTCACACTGCCTACGGTTCTTAAAAGAAAGAAAAAAAAAAAACCCTTTCTAAACTTTCTTCAATTAAACTCCAATTTGATTAAGTTTACTGTCTCCTGCTAGGTTCCTGACTGACATTGGTCCTGCCCTCAAGTTGATTACCAAACAGGTCAATAAGCAGCAGCTATTCAATGTGGACATGACTGTGATGAAAATTCTAGTTTCTGGCTTCCTGGGTTAGAAATTCACCAACCTGTGGAAGAAAGACCAGAATATGACATGAAAAATTATAGCAACAACCAAGGTAAACACTTAGAGATCCCTGAATGAAACTGTCATTTCAAACTACACTTATCGGTTTAGAACCTGTCATAGGTGAGGAAATGTAGGGGTAGGAGGTTTGAAGAACATAAAATAGGAGAATGGGGTCAAATCAGTGGGATTAAAAGCTAATACTAATAAAGGTAAATAAAATATAAAAGAAAGACTTGGGGTCACAGTGGGCATATAAGCATTTCCCCAATAGCTTCCTCAGTTTTCAAAATCATTTGTAAACTGGAAAATTATTTATATAATGATTTACAAATCATTTTTCTGTACATTCCCTCTCATTTGTGAAGGAATCCCTAAATCAGGCATGATAAACATGGAAAGATTGCTTTGTTCAAGTCACATGGTGATCCAGCATTTCATTTTGGTGTTTTCATCAAGCACAAAATATTCAGCTGTAGCTTCATTTTCCTCAACTCTACTGCAAGAGAGAAATGAACAAGGCAGTTGAAAAAGTGTCCCAAGGTAGTACATGTAAAAGGCAGCAGTGGTTTCTGATTTTTCTTCCTATTTTAACTATGAACTTGCTCACGACCATTTGGCCTAGCTAGACAGTGCCAATTTCAGCCTCTTTCCAAGTCCTGCAGAGGAGACCAGTCCTCAGGGGATCCTTTTTTATACTTATATTTAAGAATCTGTATGCTTTTATTTTATTTTATTTTATTTTATTTTATGGGTAACTGCATGGCTCAGAGGTTAAAGCGTCTGCCTGGAATGCAGGCGACCTGGGTTCGATCCCTGGGTTGGGAAGATCCCCTGGAGAAGGAAATGGCAACCCACTCCATCCAGTACTCTTGCCTGGAGAATCTCATGGAGGGAGGAGCTGGTGGGCTACAGTCCATGGGGTCGCAAAGAGTCGGACATGACTGAGCGACTTTACTTCCCTTCACTATGCATTTATTTAAGAAACACTATTGTATTTCTGTTCTTGTTAGCCTCTCCTTTGGCAGCTGGAGACAGACATAGAGACTTGTGAGGGAACAAACACACACAGAATACGACAATCTGACATGGCACACACAGTGACCGACTCACACTTAGGCTACTGAGAGAGCAGAGAGGCGCTGAGGTCAGAGGAAGTGTTCTTGAGGAATGAAGACTAAAATGAATCCTAAAGGAGATGCAGGAATTTGCTGAGACGAGGGAGCAAATTGGGGGAATAGGAATAGGAATAGGAAGAGAGAAAGCAAGCAGGAAAAAGACACCCAAACATGGTGAGTGCAGGAGAAACCCAAGCATTTTAGTGTTGCCAGAGTGTGGTGGGAGGGAGGGCCCTTCAGGAAGGGCCTTAGACTCATGTTCATGTCCAAGAAGCAAAGTGAAGTTCTGGAATCACTTGTAAGTAAAGGAGCGGCTTGTTCAGATTTGCTCCTTGGCTATTTCATTCTGGAGACTGTGGAAAAGACAATTCTAAGGTGAATAAGACAAGAGGCAGGGTATAGGAAATTTCCCAAAGCTCTCTGTAATTGCCTTAGAAGAAGATAATAGGATATCAAAACATTTCTCTTTAAGTAGGTAATTTCCCAAAGATGAGGGAAAATGAAGTAACACAGACTGTGTTTTGGTTGAGTACATTCATCCCTTGATATCCATGGGGAATTAGTTCCAGTACCCACTGTGGATGCTCAGATTCCATCATCTTCCTTCCATATCCACATGTTCGACATCCAAGGATATGGAGGGCTGACTCAGAAAACTTACACTCAAAAACTCAGTAAATCAGCAACTTCGCTGGTGGTCCAGTGGTTAAGACTTCACCTTCCAATGCTGGGTGTACAGGTTTGATATCTGGCCAGGGACCTAAGATCCCACATACCTCCTGGCCAAGAAAACCAAAAACATAAACAGAAACAGTATTAAATGGCTTACATCAAAACAACAACAAACCCAAACTCAGTAAATCTAACTAAAACAATGCTATGATTCCCAAAGTATCACTAAGCTTGTTTTTGGTAAAAGATAAAACAGCTAAGTCTATGGTATTTAGACTCGGAATCCTCAATCTTGGTTTTCAGGGGAAAAGATAAATCTGCTTTTTAAGTGAAAGGGAGCAATAGGTTCTTGCTCTGATAGGAAGCTCTCACACCAGCGAGGTCTGTCAATTGAGTGCACCTGAGCTCATCATTCTCCCCACCCTTTCCAGGTGATGTCCATTCCTCATCACACTCGCCTAACAGGAGTCAACCAGGGCAGAAGCTGAGCTGCTCCACAGGGAACAGGCCTTCAGTCTCCACCCTGCACTTTCTGTCCATGCGGAGCCTGTGAAATATCCTGCTCTGAGCCTCAGGTAAGAGAATGTCGTACAAGGAGGTTGGTGCCACTTCCTACTTTGCTCTCAAAAGGCTTTTTGGTATTTTAAAGAACAGAAAAAGAATGCTCATTGTGAGCCTTCCTGCAGATGAGCTTGGAGGATCTGAACAAGTCTGTTCAAAGCTGTACTGTAACAGGCAGGGACTCCTGTTGATGTTTTTTGTAGGAATTTGGGCAAGAGATGAGGGAACAAATCACAAACTGGGGAAACTTGGTAGTAGGGAAGAGGGCAAGGGAATTGATTGGTTCATGGTTTCGGAGGTAAAATCAAGAGGTCTTAATAAATCATTTGCTGTGGAAGCTGGTGGAAAGGGAAGATTACAGCAAGGGGCCTGGCTTTTGAGTTTGAGTGGATGGTAGGGCCACAGACCAAAGTGAGGAACCAGTAGGCAGATCAACTTTGGAGAAAACGAAGAGTTTAGTTTTGGCCATGTTAGTTTGCATTGCCCATGGAGTAGTGAGGTGGTTATTCCCAGGAGGTGGAGAGACAACCTATATGGGTGCGGTCAAAATGCCAGGCTAGGCTCGGGGTAAAGTAATCAGGATATA
Source organism: Aepyceros melampus (assembly GCA_006408695.1). Taxonomy (NCBI): domain Eukaryota; kingdom Metazoa; phylum Chordata; class Mammalia; order Artiodactyla; family Bovidae; genus Aepyceros; species Aepyceros melampus. Next base: position 307,077 of record SJXQ01008230.1, on the reverse strand, counting down.
GATACTCAGGATATTTCCTTGTGTAAATTTTAAAAAAGAGAAAAATATTCTTGGTTAAAAGGGGAGAGATCTCATGTGGGAGGCCTCCTAAGTGCAGTGTGGAGACTCCTGGGGATGGCTAGGTATTTTCTTTCAGGGCCTGTTGCTGTTCCTACAAGCACTGCCTGCTGCACCGACACCAAAGGAACAGGCTTGATTTCTTCTATGAAAGTCCTAAGTCTGGTGGCTGGGGGCCGGTTGCTCCTCTGAAATATTTGTCCAGTGTAGGGAAGTTGGCCAGTTTCTTCATTTTTACTCTGACTATAATTAGAAGAAATCATTTGGATGAACTGAGATATTCAAAGCAATGAGAAGAAAAAGATAGATATTAATATCCTTCACACAAGATAAACTGTAGAATTTGGGGAAATTGGCATTCTTACAAAATGACATGTTGTGATGATCATTTGTTTCAAAGGGACAACAGCCCAGATTAGGCTAGAATTCTGCCATCCAAGCTTCTAGAAGCAGGTAGAGGTGAAATAGGGCCTCTTGGTACTGCCAGGGCTGAGTTCCTGATGAGAAAACTTTGTTCTCTCTTTCTCTGTGTAGTGTTCATTGGGCATAGAATGTTTTACTAGGTACTGTTTCAAGAAAAAAATTTTAGCACAGTTTCTATCTTCTAAAACTTTGCATGTATAGTGGGTTGAATTCTCAGAGAACAGACATAATTCACTTCTCTGTAGCCTGTTGGGTGACTGGCAATGTCAGAAGAGTGGCAGAAAGAATTACAGGAATCTAAGGCTGATTCGGAGAAGGCAATGGCACCCCACTCCAGCACTCTTGCCTGGAAAATCCCATGGGCGGAGGAGCCTGCTAGGCTGCAGTCCATGGGGTCGCTAAGAGTCAGACACGACTGAGCGACTTCACTTTTACTTCTCACTTTCATGCATTGGAGAAGGAAATGGCAACCCACTCCAGTGTTCTTGCCTGGAGAATCCCAGGGACGGGGGAGCCTGGTGGGCTACCGTCTATGGGGTCGCACAGAGTCGACACGACTGAAGCGACTTAGCAGCAGCAGCAGCAGCAACAGCAGAGGCCACTGAAATGGATGAAACTGAACAGCGCACTGTCTATGTAGTCAAAAATGCTTAGCATCGAGTTAAAGATAAATCAGGGTTTCTCATTTAATTTACTGAACCACATAATCTTAATAAAGCTCAGCAGACCACCATTAAACATATGCAGAAGTCAATCTGAAGAGTAGATGATAATATGAAAAAATTATCTGCAATGTGTGGGCTAATTTAATATGACTGTTCAACCTCTGAACTGTCTCTGAATTGAATACAACAATTCTTGGAATTGGAAAGACTAATTTCTGGAAAGCTTGGAAAGCCTAATTTCAATATTAAATAGCAGATTAATCAAGTTAGCTACTCATATGACATCAGTGCTCCCCTAAAGAAACCCACCAGATATTTGGTGATCTACTTCCTACAATGTAAAGGCAATATTACACCATTATGCCAACTCATCAAAATACAGCATGTTCTTAATAAATGCAACAACTAATACCAGAGACTGTCCCTTAGTCTATGTGTCCATGTGCGTGTGTGTTTGTGTGCCAGGAAATTTGTATAATTTACTTAACTTTAATAATACAAATTCATTTCTGGGTCTGGAATTGCATCAACAGAAAACAAATTAAAACTTAAGAAAAATTTACAGGCGCTGCTATTTTGAAGACAGTGAATGAACTTGCCTAGAATGAGTCCCTGAAATCCTTGTTTTTAAGAGGTACTCAGATAATTATGACACAGGAGTTTTAATAACTATAATACTTTGAGATATACTAGCTTATTTTAACTAAGTATCTTAAAAACATGTTGAAAAATGTTCAAAGATTACAAAAACACATTTTAAGTAATAGTGTTATATATGCTTTAAGTAGAAAACATATTTTCTTTATTCAAATTATGTTGACTTTCTGTATATTTTGAAATGACACACACATAAAGATATAGCAAAGCTGTATTTTTAATTTCATCATATTCCCCTCTAAATTCTTTATCATTTACCAAAAATAACTTTTTTTAAAGCCTACTGTTTTGTCTAATGTTATACACACTATCAATCTACACATTTTTGTGTTTCTCTTAAAAATTAACTTATAAGGATATTATATAAAACTAACTGGTATATCACACACCAAACATGAGTACAGATTCTGTACAATGTAACAGTAAACATATATATTACAAGAGACTAAATGCCTTGTTAAAAGTAAGTTTAAGAAATCTTTCATGGAAAAAATCTACATCACAAAATGTGGTGGCTTGAGTATCAGCTGGTTTCCTCTCACGAATTTCTTTCCATGGGCATTAATTGTCCATTTAGCTTCATTAGTAGTTTTACCACAAGGCCAGCCTACAAAGTAAAATATATGTCAACAATAAATTTGAAACATGTAAAAATGTGTAAATGACATGCATGGCAGTAGACAGAGTGTTCTCTATTTGAAAAGGAATTTTTCATTGTTATAAGAGTGCAATAAATTATTCAGCTAAGTTTCTTGCTTTGTTTAGGAAAGACCTGCCTTTTTACCTTGGTCTTAAATAATATTAATTTCACCTAAGAGGTTTTACTTGAAGTAAAATGGACTGTCATTTTTAAAGGAAGAAATAATTTTACTAATACAGTAGAGTTTATTACTATCATATAAATCAAGAACTGATTTGGTACTTACCTGTTTTGTATGCACTATAAAGCTCATTTTATTTTCCATACTATGGATCTGAAAACATGAATCAGCATCTCCCAACTGCCACATAAAGCAACCATACTTAAGACTGATGAGTAAAGCCTGCAACATAATTGGAAATCATTAACATTGAAATATTTATTAAAAACAACACCTATCTTCTCTTACTATCTACACTTATCTAGCCAGGTCTAAACAGAATGGTTCTGAAAGTTAGAATAAAACTTGTTCAAAGCGCACTTGGTAACCTGACATAGCCTGCACACAGAGCCACAGCAGACTTCTCGAGCACTGATACTCTTCTTATCAGACTGACAGAATTTTTTGAAGATGCCCATTCTGTGCTAGGTATGTTTGTTTATGCACACACACACATTCAGCCATGAGAAATAAGGAGAGCCTGTCTTTTGCAACACCATGGATGGAACTTGAGGGCCTTAAGCTAAAGATAGACAAATACCATAGGATGATACCACTTAATATGTGCAATCTGAAAAAGCCAAACTCAATAGAAACAGAGAGTAGAATGGTGGTTATATCAGGGACTGGCGGGTGGGGGGAATTGAGATGTTGGTCAAGGTAGTACAAACTTTCAGTTATAAGATGAATTAAGTTCTGGGAATCTAATGTGGGGCATGGTGCTTATAGTTAGCAATACTGTACTGTATGTTTGAAAGTTGCTAAGAGAGTAGATCTTAAATGTTTTCACCAGAAAACATAAATTATAATTATGTGATGTGNAAATGATGCTAAAGCTGAAACTCTAGTACTTTGGCCACCTCATGTGAAGAGTTGACTCATTGGAAAAGCCTCTGATACTGGAAGGGATTGGGGGCAGGAGGAGAAGGGGACGACCGAGGATGAGATGGCTGGATGGCATCACTGACTCAATGGGCGTGAGTCTGAGTGAACTCCGGGAGTTGATGATGGACAGGGAGGCCTGGCGTGCTGCGATTCATGGGGTCGCAAAGAGTTGGACACTACTGAGCAACTGAACTGAACTGAACTGATACACTTCTAAGTTTTTTTCTGGCTGGTCTAAGAATTAAATTAACATGAGAAATAATAACATGAAAAATAAAGTTTAATTTTGTATGTATGGTAATCTCTCATCCATTGGGGGAGGGCAGAGAGCCTACAATATAAGGGGTCCAAAGACAGAAAGGTTATGTGAAGTATATATGTCACCGTGAGATAAGGAGTGGGGTAGGGGCCTGGAGCCTCCAAGGACAGATGGATTATTCATAGGGCAATAAGGAGAAAAGCAGATGTTGGATAATTAGATATTTGCCCTGCCATATATATGGACCTCTCAGAAAAAATTTATATCTGTTGTAAGATGCAGAAGCTCTATACAGTCAGCAAAAACAAGACCGGGAGCTGACTGTGGCTCAGATCATGAACTCTTTATTGCCAAATTCAGACTGAAATTGAAAAAAGTGGAGAAAACCACTAGACCATTCAGGTGTGACCTAAATCAAATCCCTTATGACTATACAGTGGAAGTGAGAAATAGATTTAAGGGACTAGATCTGAAAGACAGAGTGCCTGATGAACTATGGATGGAGGTTCATGACATTGTACAGGAGATAGGAATCAAGACCATCTCCAAGAAAAAGAAATGCAAAAAAGCAAAATGGCTGTCTGAGGAGGCCGTACAAATAGCTGTGAAAAGAAGAGAAGTGAAAAGCAAGGGAGAAAAGGAAAGCTATACCCATTTGACCGGAGAAGGCAATGGCACCCCACTCCAGTACTCTTGCCTGGAAAATCCCATGGGCGGAGGAGCCTGCTACGCTGCAGTCCATGGGGTCACTAAGAGTCGGACACGACTGAGCGACTTCACTTTTACTTCTCACTTTCATGCATTGGAGAAGGAAATGGCAACCCACTCCAGTGTTCTTGCCTGGAGAATCCCAGGGACGGGGAGCCTGGTGGGCTACCGTCTATGGGGTCGCACAGAGTCGGACACGACTGAAGCGACTTAGCAGCAGCAGCAGCAGCAAGGCTGATTGGTGAAGGGAATCCCATTCTATGAGGGAGTCAGAAACAATAAGATAAATAAAATAGATATGCATGAAGCAGGTGAATATGGCAAGCTAGTTTATGAGGCCTCAGTCAGCTAATTGTTACAGAGGAATAGAAAAACTTTTTGATACAGAGAGCAGTGAGAAATAAAATGCTGATGGGAAGAATTTTGCAGGTTGGAGTTAAGATCATGGGGGAAAAGAGTATTCCTGGGAAAGCTATATCTATCTATCTATAGTTATTTTCTTCTTCTAAGTAAAAATCATTTAATGTTAATCTTGGTAATAGCTAAAGCACATTCTTTTCTGGATGAGTGTATATAAAAGCTGACTATTGAGATAAATATATAAAAGTCTTCATAAGGAATGAGCATTTAGAATATTATTAATGTTTTGAGGCCATTCTGACCTGTTCTCAGTTCCCAGTAGGAGATGGTCCATTTTTCTATATTACTGGCCTTTGAATATGTGGTTCCTCCAACTGGGAGAAGTCTGCCCCTCTCTTCACGGGGCCTGTTCCAGCTCATCCTTCAGATGTGAGCTTAAACTGGACCTTCTAGGAATGGCCTTCCAAGACACTTTATAGAAAGTTGGAAGGGTCTTTCCTTCCATTTTTTTCTCTAACACAGTGCTTTAGTCACTGCCCTGCTTAACACATCATGTGTTTAAGTGATATATTTGTATATTTATTTACTTTCTTATTAAGTGGGTGTCTTGCTACACTCTATGCTCTGTGAGGGCAGAGGCCACATCTGTTTTACTCACCACCATGAGCTACATGTTTATCTAACATTGCTTGGTATGTAGTTGAAATGAAAAATTGCAAAATAAATTAATACCTTTCACTCATGATTTAAATAGATAAAATCATAAATTATTTTTTAAACAAGAAGTTGGATATTTATTTAACATTCTTATAGCAATTCCTTTAATCCTCTGATTTAACAGCCAAAAACTCAGTTTGATACTGCTTCATGGCTTTGTTGATTAGAAAGGAAAAATAATAAAACTATCCATTTCCTGATCTCTTCTTAGGACCAGCATTTTCTGTGATATGAAAAACTGCTCATAGGCAGGTTTCCCTGGGAAGATTGAAGAAGGTCTTTCTGTTCACTGTTTGGCCATGGCAAGCTCAGAAGTGAGAAATGATTTCACAAAATTTCATAATAAGCACTAAAAATATAAAATTGTGACATACATAACATTTTAAAAAATAAAATTTATAAGAAACTCTAGGCATAAAGTGGAGTTCATTTAAAAAGCTGGTCTGAGAGAGATAAAGGTTTATTCTTTTTTAGATTCATTTCTTCTGGTGTAACTATATTTGTATATAACTTTAGATATCGTTGCATAACAAGTTTTCTCAAAATTTGAAGTATGGGTCATAAACATTAATATACTTTATGTATTTTTCTGGTTAAAAATGCTTTTGGGGATCAATTTTCCTTCATTAGGTGTTTGGGTTGTAACTGTAGATGTTGCTAATGGATGAGGGAAGTCTCTGAGTGATTCTTAGGTGGAGAGTGTGTGTGTGTGTGTTGGGTATATACAACATATACATATTTTGTATATGTATATATTTTCTAATAAATTGTAACTATAAGTGCTTTGAGAATTGCCATAGATGAACAGCTAATGATGAAGTTACTTCACAAAGGAATTTAATATACTTTTTAGATATTTCTGTTGTTTTTTTGTTTTGTTTTGTTTTTCAAACCCAGAATAAGCATAGATCAAGAAACTGGCAAAGGAAAGAAATTTTACTCCTTGGGTTCAAGCCACTTTTCATTGGGAAATACATATCATGTAAAAGTAAATACTCTTAAGTACCTAGACTTTTTGCAATCTCCCAAGGCAGGAAGGTACAAGCTGTATTGTAACCTTATATTGAAACCTACAATTTCTGTTGTACTCACATTACTTATTTTTCTTACAAAGTATTTCATATGTTTCATATAGGTGTCTTAATGCTTTACCCTTAGAGAATAAAAGTTTTATAATAAATAGAACTACCGTCTTAAAAAACACCACAAAACATTTTATAAAATCTTTAAATTTTATCAAGTGTATTGTATATATAGATACAGGGCTTCCCCGGTGGCTCAGAGGTAAAGAATCCACCTGCAATACAGGAGACATGAGTTCAACCCCTGGGTCAAGAAAATCCCCTGGAGAAGGAAATGACAACCCATTCTTGCCTGGAGACATGGACAGAGAAGCCTGGTGGGCCATGGTGTCACAAACACGACTTAGCAACTAGACAGCAAAAATGTAAATAGCTATAGCAAGCTGTGCCAGTATAGATGTATACAATTAAAAACATTATTTTGTTAAATGGAGTCATTACTAAGCAAATCGGGACTAGGGAATGCTTTACTGAACTATTAGGATATATATGTAATATATACATTACACTGTGATTGTAGCTGAACTTGTAGGTTTAATAGTATCATCAGTTCAGTTGCTCAGTTGTCTGACTTTTTGTAACCCCATGGACTGCAGCACGCCAGGCCTCCCTGTTTATCGCCAACTCCCGGGGTTTACTCAAACTCATGTCCACTGAGTCGGTGATGCCAGCCAACCAACTCATCCTCTGTTGTCCCCTTCTCCTCCCGCCTTCAATCTTTCCCAGCATCAGGGTCTTTTCCAAGGAGTCAGTTCTTCGCATCAGGTCATCAAAGTACTGGAGCTTCAGCATCAGTCCTTCCAATGAATATTCAGGACTGATTTCCTATAGGATCAACTGGTTTGATCTCCTTGCAGTCCAAGGGACTCTCAAGAGTCTTTTCCAACACCACAGTTCAAAAGCATCAATTATTCAGCACTCAGCTTTCTTTATAGCCCAACTCTCACATCCACACGTGACTATTGAAAGAACCGTAACTTTTACTAGATGGACTTTTGTTGGCAAAGTAATGTCTCTGTTTTTTAAAGTGCTGTCTAGGTTGGTCATAGCTTTCCTTCCAAGGAGTAAGTGTCTTTTAATTTCATGGTTGCAGTCACCATCTGCACTGATTTTGGAGCCCAAAATGAAGTCTGTCACTGTTCCACTGTTTCCCCATCTATTTGCTATGAAGTGATGGGACCAGATGCCATGATCTGAGTTTTCTGAATGTTGAGCTTTAAGACAACTTTTTCACTCTCCTCTTTCACTTTCATCAAGAAGCTCTTTAGTTCTTCAGTTTCTGCCATAAGGGTGGTGTCATCTGCATATCTGAGGTTATTGGTATTTCTCCCGGCAATCTTGATTCCAGCTTGTGCTTCATCCAGCCCAGCATTTCTCATGATGTACTCTGCATATAAGTTAAATAAGCAGGGTGACAGTATACAGCCTTGATGTACTCCTTTCCCAATTTGGAAATAGTATTATGAAAAGACATATTTTCCTGAAATATTCATGTATGCTGACAAATCTCTTATACTATGCTTTTCAGTTTCATCTAGTTATAAAATGATTCTTAAAGTTAATCACTTAAAATAGGCTCCCCCCTTGTATCCTCCCTTTCACTATTTGTTTCCTAATCAAGTAACTTACATTTTGCAATGAGCTGTTTTCAAAACCTAATTCAACTTATTTTGTAACAAGTGCTTTTTAAAAATATTTACATTTGAATCCAAAAAGAATGGTTACAATGTGTTAAAGGCTATCCATAAAATTAATATTAGTGTAGGAAATACATGTGTCATATCTTTATGGCTAAATCTGGGTAAAATTCTTTTAAAAAGTCTTTATTCCAACATAAAAATCCAAGTGTGTATATATATATATGTACTTGATATATATTATATATGTACTTATATGTATGTTATATATGACATATATACAATCTTAAAATATATAATTTTGGCTTTAGAACGTGTAAGTTAAAAATATTGTTGACCTAAGAACCCTGCTAATTCCCAGGTGCTCATAAGACACTGAATGTTTATTTCATGAAGACTATATATCTTCATATATATATATCTGTCTTCACTCTTGTGCTTCTGCTTGTATTTATGAAACAGATCCATGGGCACAGCAGAGAAGCTGTAAAAAGGGAAGGTCCAGGCCACCATCGTGCAACACAGACTTCTGTCACCTAGAACCGCAAAACGTCAGGACAGTTTGAATGCTGAAATGTAAAATGACAGCTTTTAGTGATTTGTTTCCATACCTTCCAAACAAAAACATTTCATGCAATTGTCCTTCCTGCCTGATTTAGGAAACTTCAGGTCAGTTCTGCTACTGGAAATCCTTCCGGGCCTGAGGTCTCCACCATTCATTTTCTTCCTGTGGGTCTCTGATATGAGTTTCTAAGCTGATTCTTAAAGCATTAGTACAATTGCAAAAGCTGACAAGAGTAAAGGGATTTCCTGAAGGGAAAGTCTGAAAGAAAAGGATGAATAAGGCTGTGAAGATGTGAACAGGAAGGGTTATCCAGTGAGCTTAGACTTCTGGGTGTCTAGGAGAAATGTAGATGAGTGCTACTCCCTGGCTTTATCCCCAGAGCACAGAGGCTGTGATAGGGTGGGTGCTAAATTCTTAGCTGTTAAATGACTCGGCATATTAACAAATAAAAGTAGGTTGTGGTCTAATAGTAAAGGCTTTCAAAACCATGCTAAGGCATTGATAGTTTGGGGCAACTTGAGTTTTAGCAGTTTAGTGAAGTTCTGGCCAATATGGTAAGATATAGTAGGCAGGAGACCTATTATCACACGACTGTGTTAGCATCGTCAGTGAGGGATAACCGAATTTAACTCAGGTAACAACCGTGCAAAATGAGAGCGAGCATGCCCGTGTTCACTGCAGCACCCTTTACAAAGGCCAAGAAGAGGAAACAACCTGTGTCCATGAATGAATGAATGAAGTGTGCGTGCGTGTATAGTGGAGTATTTAGTCATAAAAGAATTAAATTTTGCCATTTGCAACAAAATGGGTGGCCTCAAGGGCATTATGCTAAGTGAAATGAGTCAGTCAAAGACAAACGCTATATGATCTCACTTCTGTGTGGGATGTGGAATCTAAAATAACAGCAACAACCGCATAGATACAGAGAACAGATTCAGTTCAGTTCGCTTCAGTCGCTCAGTCATGTCCGACTCTTTGTGACCCATGAATCGCAGCACGCCAGGCCTCCCTGTCCATCACCAACTCCCGGAGTTCACTCAGACTCACGTCCATTGAGTCCGTGATGCCATCCAGCCATCTCATCCTCGGTCGTCCCCTTCTCCTCCTGCCCCTAGTCCCTCCCAGCATCAGAGTCTTTTCCAACGAGTCAACTCTCCGCACAAGGTGCCCAAAGTACTGGAGTTTCAGCTTTAGCATCATTCCTTCCAAAGAAATCCTAGGACTGATCTCCTTTAGAATGGATTAGTGGTTACCATAAGCAGGATTATGGCATGGTAGAAATAGGTGAAGGGAATGAAAAGTTAAAAAAAACAAGTAAGCAAACAAAACCTAATCTTCAAGGATCAGAAGAAAACACACTTTAGAAAGCACTTTAAAACCTATAAAGTAAGGAAAATTTGTGGCAATACTTGAAGAAGTGAGGGGGTTTGTGACGAAATAAAAATACCTAAGATGAAATCAATGTATGAAATCAAGCCTATGAGGAGAAGACAAGATAACCATAAAAAAGCAGGTACCTTTGTCCTGAGTTGAGCAGTTCAAATCTTTTATTGATTTTTTAAAAAGCTAGATCATGTGTTATCAATTGGTCCAGGTCAAATCTCTTTTCCAGGAAATCAATCACTAGTTTTGGAACATAATCTCTGCTTTCCCAACCTGTAAATAAGCACGTGTGTTCTCTTTAGACTTTACTTATGATTTTACTTTAGACTTAATTTTACTTTTAGATTTTACTTTAGACTTTACTAAATGATTTTTATATTTTATTATCCTATATTTGTTCCTTCTTTCTTTTGCATTGTTACCTTTACCCTGGATGATACTATTCTCAGCAGCAGACAATGGAACTGCATTTCTCCCTTCTTAAGAAACAAAGGCAGAAACCCCGTGAAAAACCTTTCTTGCCCCCACATCTTCTAGCTACCCCATATCTCTTCTCCTTTTACAGAAAAACTACTTTACAGGAAGAATTGTCTCCAGTTCAGTGTTCTCAGTGCCACTTCCTTTTGTCTTATTTTCTCTTGAGCCCACCCAGTACCTGGCTGCTATAGCTCTTGTCAAGGTCACCAGAGACATAGACTACGGTCAGTGTGAGGCCAAGCCTTTTCTCTTTCCACAGTACCTGGGATACAAACATGAGAGGCCAGTTGGGATAGATGAGATACTTCAGAGAGGGCTCCTTAGAGAAAATAAGACTAGTTGAAACCAGAATTGAAAGAGACACGTGTACCCCAATGTTCATCACAGAACTGTTTATAATAGCCAGGACATGGAAGCAGCCTAGATGTCCATCAGCAGATGAATGGATAAGAAAGCTGTGGTACATATACACAATGGAGTATTATGCAGCCATTGTCACCCTGCTTATTTAACTTATATGCAGAGTACATCATGAGAAACGCTGGACTGGAAGAAACACAAGCTGGAATCAAGATTGCCGAGAGAAATATCAATAACCTCAGATATGCAGATGACACCACCCTTATGGCAGAAAGTGAAGAGGAACTAAAAGGCCTCTTGATGAAAGTGAAAGAGGAGAGTGAAAAAGTTGGCTTAAAGCTCAACATTCAGAAAATGAAGATCATGGCATCTGGTCCCATCACTTCATGGGAAATAGATGGGGAAACAGTAGAAACGGTGTCAGACTTTATTTTTTTGGGCTCCAAAATCGCTGCAGATGGTGACTGCAGCCATGAAATTAAAAGACGCTTACTCCTTGGAAGAAAAGTTATGACCAACCTAGATAGTATATTCAAAAGCAGAGACATTACTTTGCTGACTAAGGTCCATCTAGTCAAGGCTATGGTTTTTCCAGTAGTCATGTATGGATGTGAGAGTTGGACTGTGAAGAAAGCTGAGTGCCGAAGAATTGATGCTTTTGAACTGTGGTGTTGGAGAAGACTTTTGAGAGTCCCTTGGACTGCAAGGAGATCCAACCAGTCCATTCTGAAGGAGATCAACCCTGGGATCTCTTTGGAAGGAATGATGCTAAAGCTGAAGCTCCAGTACTTTGGCCACCTTATGCGAAGAGTTGACTCATTGGAAAAGACTCTGATGCTGGGAGGGATTGGGGGCAGGAGGAGAAGGGGACGACAGAGGATGAGATGGCTGGATGGCCTCATGGACTCAATGGATGTGAGTCTGAGTGAACCCCAGGAGTTGGTGATGGACAGGGAGGCCTGGCGTGCTGCAATTCATGGGGTCGCAGAGTTGGACATGACTGAGCGACTGAACTGAACTGAAAAGGAATACATTTGAATTAGTTCTAATGAGGTGTATGAAACTGGAGCTGATTATACAGAGTGAAATAAGCCAGAAAGAAAAACACCGATACAGAATACTAATGCATATATATGGAATTTAGAAAGGTGGTAATGATAACCCTCTATGTGAGACAGCAAAAGAGAGAGACACAGATGTATAGAACAGTCTTTTGGACTCTGTGGGAGAGGGCGAGGGTGGGATGATATGGGAGAATGGCATTGAAACGTGTAATATCATATATGAAAAGAATCGCCAGTCCAGGTTCTATGCAGGATACAGGATACTTGGGGCTGGTGCACTGGGATGACCCAGAGGGATGGTACGAGGAGGGAGGTAGGAGGGGGATTCAGGATGGGGAACATGTGTACACCCGTGGCAGATTCATGTTGATGTATGGCAAAACCAATACAATGTTGTAAAGTAATTAGCCTCCAATTAAAATAAATAAATTTATAAAAATAAAAAATAAAAATGTATATGATTAAAAAAAACAAAACCAAGACTGAGTTGACCATTGTCTGTGTCAGTCTTTCTGTGTTAATTTCAATCATCCCCATAAAATGGGACAATCTCTTTTATTTTGGCTTTAGATCCAGAACTTTCTGTCGATGCTATTTAGTGAATCAAATAAATTCTATTTTTCATACACATTCTCATGTATGTTGAAAATAATAGATTAAATCAGAAATTTCTGTTCCATAAAATCATCCCAACAGGGAGTGCTGGAGCCTCTCATTCAGGCCTTTGGAGAACTAGAGTTGCGAATGCTAATACTAAAAATACACCCACCAATACTAGCACTAAATCAGGGTAGGGGGATTGTCTTTTGTATCATCATGGCCACAGTCTCATTTTAGATCACTTCATATCCATTCTTGGAAGAAAGACTTTTCAGGGAGGATATGATGAGAAAACAGCTTCTCCATTGTCAACGGGGTTAAAGCCACACTCTCAGGCTGGAGGCTCTGTTGTTCTTACCTTAAAAAATTCATGCCTTCCACATGCGTGCAGTGAAGAGCAGCACTGGGTGTAGGTGAGCACCTCGGCTGGTGGAGGAGCCTGTACCACCATGTCGACCACTTAGTCCTTATTGCAGGTGCAAAGGCATCAGTCCAAGTTTAGGATGAAGGAGAATGTTTATTTCTCATCTCATGTTATGGACTCAGAAATACCCTGCGTACATTGTGGTTCTAATAGTTGATTTATTTTCCAAGTCATGAAGTAAAATTAGGCCCACATGCCTTTTGCTTTATGCTTACTTTAAAAAATCCTCAACACAATTTTAGTCACAACTTAAACTTCTTCATACGTTTGACTTTTAAGGCAGAAAGTAGAAATTAATGTGGTCTGTTCATGGCATTTTCAGTTTACCATGGACCAAAGTGGAGGGCGAAATTTCCTATATTTTCAGAACAATATCACCACTTCAGAAGGTTTAGAAAGCCATTTGAACTAAACTAAATAAAATTACCTATACTGAATCAATTGACCCAGTTTTTTTTTAATTAAACTTTATATGAAAATTAAATCAAATGTTAAAATGTAGGAAAAAGGAATCCCTTTCTTGGTTGCATCTCTGAGACTAATCCCACATTTGCTGGTCATCTGCCCATTAACTATTTGTTAATGGTTTTTCTGAATACTTGATAGTGAGAGGGTAAAACGGAGGACATAGCCTGCAAGTGTCAGACATTTTTATCTCTCTTAGCGGCAGGAGGAAACAAACTAGCGATATTTTTTTCCTTCTCTATACAAATTTAAAAGGAGGTTTCTCTTAAAATTCTGTGTTGCCATGACACCTGGTTTCACCTGAAGTTAACCAATGCCTTTTTCTTATGGAAATGTTTATCTTAAGCTATGCTAATGTACTATGCATTTACCCCAAACTCTGTCTTCAAGTTGGTTCTGCCTTTTGGCTCAGAACCTACTTGACAAACCAGTATGTATACTAAGATATTGTTTCTCTAATCTATGTAAATGAAACTATATTTATGGTCATCAGCCCTTCTTTAAGATTCAAGTTAATCATTTTATGGCCCAAGATGAACCGTTTGGTGCCAAGATTATCACAAAATGCATCTTATGGGTGAGGGGCCTGGTGCCATTCTGAGTTTTAAGACATTCCTTTCTTTCATTAACAGACTGCTAGTGACTATATAACATCCAGCTAAAGACTAGCAGGGGGGCACTCTTCTGCCCACTTCTGATGTCTATGTCAGAAGCTTTCTCTATGTCCTTTATACTTTAATAAAACTTTATTACACAAAAGCTCTGAGTAATCAAGCCTCATCTCTGGCCCTGCATTGAATTCTTTTCCTCCGGGAGCCAAGAATCCTGGCGTCGTGATTCAACAACAACCTTTCAATAAGTGTAGCAATAGATGTTATTTATTGGAGACCCATGTTCATTAAAGTATCATCTGGAAATCAACAGACCCTAACAATATCCAATATTGCATATTGACTGTGTAAATGTGGTATTGGTTGCTATGTAATAATTCTAAGTGACACCAGGGAAGGGGAGTGACAACAGTGGTAAAGACTACTTATTCCTAAGGTACCAAAAGTATTAGAGCAAATTTAGGCTGCTGCTCAGTTGGGAGCAGAATTGATTGTGTCCCATATTGTCCCATATTGCAGTTCTCCTTTCCTACCCTAGCCCAGTCTGGGGCTTTCCAGGGGATCTGACCTCAGATCTAAGCAGAAGTCTGGTGCTACTGACTGCCACAAAGGAGGCATATTTTAGAGAACTGAGGGCTTCTATTTTGAGAGAACTCAGAGAAGAGATGGAGAAGGCACTGGCAACCCACTCCAGTACTCTTGCCTGGAAAATCCCATGGGTGGAGGAGCCTGGTGGGCTGCAGTCCATGGGATTGCGAAGAATCGGACATGACTGAACGACTTCACTTTCACTTTTCACTTTCATGCATTGGAGAAGGAACTGGCAACCCATTCCATTGTTCTTGCCGGAGAATCCCAGGGACAGGGGAGCCTGGTAGCCTGCCATCTATGGGATCGCACAGAGTCGGACATGACTGAAGTGACTTAGCAGCAGCAGCAGATAAGAGAAAGCAAAGCTCAGGTATAGAGTGAGAAATAGGCTACATCATGGTTTTGAGGGAAGACGGCCAAATTTGGAATAGCCCCTCCATTCATGCCCTTTGCACCTACTCTCTCGCCAGAGAGTCACTTTCGGCTATTTGGCTTACTAATGTTCAAGAGATGTAATCATTGTTGCAAAAAAAAAAAAGCCATATATACAAAGCAGATTAATACTTGAGCCATTTGTCCCAATGGTTGACTCCCTCGTGGTCTGGTCACATAAGAGTTGTATGACGTGATACTTAACTTTACAGGCAGACCTGCACGTAAGTTTTCGTGTGGCTTTAGGCACAACTGCTTCACGATTACCAGGTATTTTGCCTAACAGGTAGTTACTATTAGTAAAGCTATGGAAAATGAGTTTCCCTTTGTGCAATCAAGGTAGCTTGTGTATTGCGTGGCTCCCATTATCGTGGCTCTTACCATAGTTTCAAGATGCCCAATAACTTCAAAACGGTAGCCCATAGTGTCACCTGTCATTTCTGACAGCACTTCACTGATGGGCTTGGGGAAGTCCTTGGGGCTGATGCACTCAGTGGCTCCTACAGCTATGGCCTTTTCAAGTTTGTCTTTGTTGAGGTCAGCCCCAACGATCCTGGATGCACCAGCTGACTTATAGCCCATGATGACCGAAAGGCCAACTCCTCCCAGGCCAAAGACTACACACATGGATCCAGGGATGACCTGTGGGGAGACAAGTCCTGTAAATGCTAGACCTAGGGTAAAAAGGTAGAACCTGTAAAGTATCTCCGATCATAGAACATGAAATTCAGAAGATCACTTTGATGAGTTACTAAGACCAAATGACTCATTCTCATGACAGTGCCACAAAGAGAACCAGAAATAGCACAAACCCATGCCAAATTTGTTTTAGATTTGGTTTAACCACATGTTCTTAGTGATCCTAACTAAGTCTTTTGTAAATAAATTATTTTTCATGAAAGTTGAACCTCCATGTTGCAATAGATTATCGATCCATGTATATAGCTTCAGGAAGAAAATGTAGTTAAATCAGTTGGGGGATTTTTACCCTGTACTATGTGTTATTAGGGTTTCCCTGGTGGCTCATATGGTAAAGAATCTGCCCGTCATGCAGGAGAACCAGTTTCAATCCCTGGGTTGGGAAGATCCCTTGGAGAAGGGAATGGCTACCGATTCCAGTATTGTTGCCTGGAGAATTCCAGTGGACTGTGCAACCAGCACATAGTCCTTGGGTTGCAACGAGTCAGATGTGACTGAGCAACTAACACTTTTACTTCATGCTATATTAAAGAAGATTCTAGCTAAAATTCATCTTCCTCCTAGAACACTCTTAATCCTATTACACAGCAGGGAGCAAGGAAACCTGAAAACAGAAACCTGTATCTATATATGCATGTGTTTTGAAATGTCTAAACTTATAAGCAGAGATTTATGTGGGTACAGAGGTGCCATACCCACTCTCCATGAGCTGTAATTTCAGCTGTGGCCTCCCAAGCGCTCAGTTCAGTTCCTGAACTTGGAGCTTTGAAATCCGTGTGGCCATTCTCTCAAATATCATTCATCATTCACTCATCCACACAACACATTTTATTGATGAGTTCTTTGTGGTCAGAAACTAAACTGGGCATGTTCTGCCTTTTCTTGTAATTTCTCTGGTAGTTTACTAGCACAGTAAAAAAGTAGAATACTGATTTAAACCATATCCAATGTCCCTTCTCTTATCTCTTTCTTGGAATAAATCTGTTTCAACAGCCATATGTATATTTTGCACAAACTCCTCACCTTTTTAGTCTTCCACATATTTGGACATCCCTTTCCTTTATTCATTCATACATCTTTTTTTCCAATTATTATTTATTGAGTCGTTACTATGTCCAGGCTCCTTGCTAAGCAGTGCAGGGAACAGACTTGGTCCACACCTTCCTGGACTTGTGGGCTAACAAAAAGTAAAGGCACAAGAATTGGAGATTTGGGACCATACTATTAATGAAGCAATCATGTTACCTTGAATAACAGAAAGAGATTCCTGCTTAGATGGAGTGGATAGAAAGAAATAAAGAACTTTGAGCAAGCAGGTGATTTTTTTTTTTTTTTTAGAAACCATTTCAGTTCAGTTCAGTTGCTCAGTTGTGTCTGACTCTGTGATCCCATGAATTGCAGCATGCCAGGCCTCCCTGTCCATTACCAACTCCCAGAGTTCACTCAAACTCATGTCCATCGAGTTGGCAATGCCATCCAGCCATCTCATCCTATCACCCCCTTTTCCTCCTGCCCCCAGCATCCCTCTCAGCATCAGAGTCTTTTCCAATGAGTTAATTCTTCGCATGAGGTGGCCAAAGTACTGGAGCTTCATTCAGCTTTAGCATCATTCCTTCCAAAGAACACCCAGGACTGATCTCCTTCAGAATGGACTGGTTGGATCTCCTTGCAGTCCAAGGGACTCTCAAGAGTCTTCTCCAACACCATAGTTCAAAAGTATCAATTCTTTGGTGCTCAGCTTTCTTCACAGTCCAACTCTCACATCCATACATGACCACTGGAAAAACCATAGCCTTGACTAGACAGACCTTTGTTGGCAAAGTAATGTCTCTGCTTTTGAATATGCTGTCAAGGTTGCTCATAACTTTCCTTCCAAGGAATAAGCATCTTTTAATTTCATGGCTGCAGCCACCATCTGCAGTGATTTTGGAGCCCCCCAAAATAAAGTCTGACTCTGTTTCCACTGTTTTCTCATCTATTTCCCATGAAGTGATGGGACCAGATGCCATGATCTTAGTTTTCTGAATATTGAGCTTTAAGCCAACTTTTCACTCTCCTCCAGAGAAACCATTGATTTCTCCTTAATTTTTAGATTATATTTTACTAGGATGTAAATCTAAATTGCTAGTCTTTCTGTTTCTTCCCTGTGGGCTCAGTGGTAAAGAATTTGCCTGCAATGCAGGAGACCTGGGTCAATTTCTGGCTCAGGAATAACCCTTGGAGACAGGAATGGCTACCCAGGAATGGCCATCCAGTATTCTTGCCAGGAAAATCCCATGGACAGAGGAGCCTGGCAGTCTGCAGTCCATGGGGTCGCAAAGAGTCAGGCACAGCTGAGCAACTAACACTTTCACTTTTCTGTTTCTTTCAGTATTGTACCTTTTCCCAGCAGGTGATCTTTAAACTGAGAATAATGTTAAGGAAGCAGCCACATAAGGGCTCAGTAGATAAGCATTCCAGACAACCAGAATACCTCGTGTAAATATTTTCATGCAAGACAGGGACAGCTCAGCAGGCTTACAGATCTCATGAGAGACGAGTGTGAGTGGATCATAATGGGTTAGATGAGATTGTTCCAAGAATGGAAGCTATTGAAGGATTTTTAGCAAAGGTGTAATGCAGACCAATTTATGTTTTATAAAATTACTCTGACTTGTAAATGGAGGATTACTGTAGATGGAGAGGAGTAATGAAAACAATAAAAGGAAGGCCATTGCATCCAATGAAGATATGATGATGGTAGGCAGACGAAGAAAATGGAAAGATTTAAAATATGCCTTGTAAGTAAAGTCAGCAGGACTTGCTGCTGGATTGTATATAAGGTGATGGAGAGGGAAGATCGAGGATGAAGAAAGTTAGAGTGGGCATAAATATATCTGGGTGACAGAGAGGAAGAAAATTAAGAATTCCATTTGATACATACTCAGTTTGAGATACCTGTGAGATCCTCAAAGGGAGATGTCAGGGATGGCATTGGATGAAAGAATTTGGGGTTCAGAGAGAGTACTGAAGATAGAAATTTCAACTCAACTAACAAAAGGACAATTTTTAAGACTTCAGAGTTGGATGAGACCACCACTTATGGGATTGTTTGTGGGAATGGTGTTAGTAGTTATGAACTGTATGTTATTTTACCCACTTCTTCTACTTATTAAGAGTGACAGAGAGAGTCAGTTTAGTTGCTCAGTTGTATCTGACTCTGCAACCCCACGCCTGCAGCATGCCAGGCTTCCCTGTCCATCACCAACTTCTGGAGCCTGCTCAAACTCCTGTCCATTGAGTTAGTCATGCCATCCAACCATCTCATCCTCTGTCATCTTTTTCTCCTCCTGTCTTCAACCTTTTCCAGCTTCAGGGTCTTTTCCAGTAAGTTAGTTCTTTGCATCAAATGGCCAAAGTACTGGAGCTTTAGCTTCAGCGTCAGTCCTTCTACTTAATATTCAGGACTAATTTCCTTTAGAATTGACTGCTTTGATCTCCTTGCAGTTCGAGACTCTCAAGAGTCTTCTCCAGCACCACAGTTCAAAAGCATCAATTCTTCAGCATTCAGCCTTCTTTATGGTCCACATCCATACATGACTACTGGAAAAACCATAGCTTTGACTCTATAGGTGGACCTTTGTAGGCAAAGTGAAGTCTCTGCTTTTTAATATGCTGTCTAGATTGATCATAGCTTTTCTTTGAAGAAGCAAGTGTCTTTTAGTTTCATGGCTGCAGTCAGCAACTGCAGTGATTTTGGAGCCCAAGAAAATAAGTCTGTCACTGTTTCCATTGCTTCCCTATCTATTTGCCATGAAGTGATGGGCCCAGATGCCATGATCTTAGTTTTTTGAATGCTGAGTTTTAAGCCAGATTTTTCACTCTCCTCTTTCACTTTCTCCTCAGTTCCTCTGACATAAGCTGAGTCCAAATAATCACTCTTAAGCTTTCACATTTTCATACTATATGCTAGCCATTAGAGGTTGCATTTTGTCCCCTCATCTAGCTACTTATTCATACATTGAAGTCTTAACTCCCAGTACTTCAGAATGTGATCTCATTTGGAGATAGGGTTTTTGCAGAAGTAATAAAATTTAGAATAAAGTAATTAGATGAGTTCTAATCCAGTGTGATTGATGTCCTTATAAAAAGGGAAAATTTGGATAAAAAGACTGGCATTGAAGGAAGGTGATATGAAGAGACATTGGGAGAAGACAGCCAAGGAGAGAGACCTGGAACAGATCTTTCATTCACAGTTTTAGAAGAAACCAGTCCTGCCAACACTTTGATTTGGGGTTCCTGGTTTCCAGAATGTGAGACAGTAAGTTTCTGTTGTTTAAGCCACCCAGTCTGTGGCAGCTTGCTACAACAGCCCTAGCAAATTAACACACCAGCATTAATAGTTATTTTGTGAAAAAAGATTAATTTTAGATGTGAATCTAAATTTTAGAAAAGAACCTGAAAGAAATACAGAGGAAACAAGATTAAATCTAGAGATTTTATTTTCACTTATTCAGAAATAAAATTTTGAATCTGAATTTTTCATTTTCTTCCAGTTGATTTGGCATTATGTAGAAACAGCCTGCATAAGAGATGCTTTCAAAAGTTTTGTTTTATAAAAAAATCTTCAGTTTTCCTTTAAAAAGAAAAGCATTTAAAAAATAAAATAGGAACTAGCCCACCCTGCTTCTTACCTTGCCAGTCTTAATAGTGGCCCTGTATCCAGTGGAAAATCCACATCCAGTTAAACAGACTTTCTCAGGAGGAGCTGTATCATCAGTCTTAGCGATGGAAGTTTCATCCACCGCCGTGTACTCAGTGAATGTACTGGTGTTCAAGAAGTGATAGACTGGCTTGCTCTTGCATGTAAATCCGGTGCTGCCATCAGCCAGGACTCCATGACCAGTGATGCTGCTTGATACGGCAAATACTCAGGTTAATTCAATTCAAAAATTAGCACAGGGACAATTAAATGGCATTAGAGAAAAGTGACTGAAACCTACTCTGTCTTTATACAAAGTTGCCATCTGGGTTGCGACAAGCCTTGCGTTCTCTACATTGAGACAGAAAGTAAGGGATGACTTTGTCATCCAGAGAGAAAACATGATATAATGTGTTGGTCATTAACATTAAAGGATGAAATAGACCAGTGTGAATTGAGCCCATGCCTTATGCAAGAAGCCTGAGTAGAGGCATGCCTTGGAGACATCACAGGTTCAGTTCTAGACCATAGTTGTAAAGTGAGTAACACAAAATTTTTGGTTTCCCAGGGCATAAAAAAAATCATGCTTATACTATCCTGTAGTCTATTATGTATGCCATAGCATTGTGTAAAATAGCAGTGTACATATCTTAATTAAAAATTTTGCTATTGGAAAAATGGCACTGATAGACTAGCTTGAGGCAGGGTTGCCTCAAACTTTCAATTTGTAAAAAGAAAAAAAAAGCATTTCCTTAGAAGCATAATAAAGCAAAGTGCAATAAAACAAGATATGCCTGTATTCTAAAGTTTATAAGCACATCAAATTTGTTTGCTAAATGCTGAGACTTTGCCAAATTAAATTTCACTCTATACAACCCGTTTTCCTTGTGTTCTTTTATCCTCCTAAATTCATTAAGGCTCCTCTAATAACTCCTAGTTGCACCATTTCCTTTGATAGGATAGATAACCCTACTTATCTCAGACTTGTGGCTCAACATTTGCACACCTAGTTTCATTGTAGTGACTCCTTCTCCAGTGCTGTCTACAACCCCAGTGGTTTCATATCCCACAATCACTGAAAACTTAGACACTATTGCTCATTTTTATCACATGGGCATCTGTTTGACAGATTCCCATTGCCAACATCTGGGTTCAAAGAAAAGAACATTCACCAACCAGCAAAGGGGTTGTTTTACAGTTGGGAAGACATTTATCTCTTTCTTGAACAGACTATGATTATTTATGCTGGATGACTGCCCAATATAATAGTGTTGAATCTCAAATGCTAAGCTGAGGATCAACCATTAAACCAAAATCTCTCTCTTTAAGGAATTTATAGTACTGCTTCCTCTGGCTGTATTTTTGAATCTCAGTCTTTTTGAAGTAAACTGATGCTCCTGTGAGGGAACTAGAATGCAGTTTGTTACCAGGCATAGAAGTAGATTTTTAGTTAGTTCCTCCTCTTAATGAAAGATAGAGGGAATGGGAATGGTGTGCAGAAGAGAAGTAAAGTAAAATTGTATGTTACCACAGTGCTCAGATAACAAGAGATGGTCAAAGAAAGATGGCAGCAATGACTAGTCAATAACCTGGTGATCAAACAATAGTTAGGCTCTGTCCAAAGCAGTGGGAGGAATGTTCCAGGAAGCTGTCATTTCTCCAGGCAAAAATGAGTTCCTTATTCTTTGTGGAAAGTAATCTCAATGTTATTTGATACCCAGAAGATTTTAAAAATATTCATTAGTCATAATGATTAACCATTTTTATCACTGTGTCAATAAAAATTCAACAGATCAAAGTTATATAAAGCAAATTAGTAGAATTGTTTTTTAATCAATAACTAAGTCATTAATTTTACACCCACTATGGCCTTATCAATTAAAAAAAAAAAACAGAATGAGAGTTAGTAACTGAAAATTGGGAAACATTTCCTTATTTAAGGATCCAACCTCACAATAATGATATACTCAAAGTAGGGGTGATAAAATTTTAGGCTTATATGCACTCACAGGTGATTACCTTAATACAGCTTCTTTCACCTTTGGTGGAGCAACTTGTATCTCCTCAATAGAAAAGGGTTTCTTCTGTTCCCATAGCACAGTCACTTTATGTTTAATAACCTAAGAAATTGGTAAGAGTTATAAACAGGCTTCAACTTTGTCTTTATAGTTACAGACTCTCCGAACGATACAAATCTGGACAGATCACTTTGTAATCCTTAGAGATCAGCTTATGTACACCTGTGATATATGAGGAGTAAAGCCCAGAGGTACTAACAGCTGGATCCGTGGTCACAGCACGTGGGAAGCAGGCTGGACCAGATTCTGAGGTACACCCTTTCCGGCCCTTTGCTTTTTCTCTGCCTGTGCTCACATAATATTTTACTAAACTAGGTTCTTTTACTACCATTTCAAAGTAACAAAATGTCACCTGTGTATCACTTATTCACAAGAGTAGATTTATAAAACAGAAAATGTTGTTGATGTATCTTCAAGAATCTGAGCCAGTATTTAATAGCTGTATAATCATGTAGCAATGGTGAGGATATTAGAAAATTAGCTTGTTTAGAGATGAAAGGAACCAGGAACATCATGATGCATATAGACTGCGAATTCCTGGAGACTGTGTCTATGCATCTCCTCATCCCTTTTGGTACCCAGCCCAGTTCTTACATCTCATGGGTTTAGATAGATGAGGTAAAGCTTCTCATCTCTGCTGCTGCTAAGTTGCTTCAGTCGTGTCCGACCCTGTGTGACCCCATGGGCATCAGCCCACCAGGCTCCTCCCCTCATGGAAGTGGAAATTAAAGGGTGGAGCATCTCAGTGAGGAGCTTTCAGCTGTTCAACTGCTTTGGGTAGTTATTTAAGAATTTTGCTGACATTATTGAAATCAGAGAAGGAGAGAGAGAGAGATTGTTTTCTTGATTTCCCATTCTCAAATCTGTTTAGGAATTCTATAAAATATTTTAATTGATTTGTTCAGACACCAAATGAGTTATCAGTTATCTTTCATCTTACTTGTCAACTAATACACCATTTCTAAGATCTGCTTTAGATGGATAGCTACATGGCTCTTTTACAAGAGATTGGGACGCTGAAAGCCATCAGTGATTTTAACATTTACCCTCTGCCTGTCTGAGGCAAATGTCATGGGGCACAGTGTCTCTGACTCTATTGTTTTATTTCTGTCCTCTTTGTTGTCATTGTTCAGTCACTCAGTCATGTCTGACTCTTTGTGACCCCATGGACTGCAGCACACCAGGCTTCCCTGTCCTTCACGATCTCCTGGAGCTTGCTCAAACTCATGTCCATTGAGTCAGTGATGCCATCCAGCCACCTCATCCTCTGTCATCCCCTTCTCCATCTACCTTCTATCTTTTCTACCTCTGTTAGCAAGTAATGTCTCTGCTTTTTAATGCACCGTCTAGGTTTGGCAATGGTGACCCACTCCAGTACTCTTGCCTGGAAAATCCCATGGGTGGAGGAGCCTGATAAGCTGCAGTCCATGGGGTGGCTAAGAGCTGGACACGACTGAGCGACTTCACTTTCACTCTTCACTTTCATGCATTGGAGAAGGACATGGCAACCCACTCCAGTGTTCTTGCCTGGAGAATCCCAGGGACGGGGGAGCCTGGTGGGCTGCGCCTATGGGGTCGCACAGAGTCGTACACGGCTGAAGTGACTTAGCAGCAGCAGCAGCAGCAGCAGCAGCAGGTTTGTCATAGCTTTTCTTCTAAGGAGCAAGTGTCTTTTAATTTCATGGCTGCAGTCACCGTCTGCAGTGAAGACCCCGTGAACAATATGAAAAGGCTCACAGTGCAATGTGGTCCAATCTTGATGCTAGAAATTTCACATCACAATCCCACACTAATTCCTGCTGGATTAATAGTTGAGATTTAAAGTCAAACTATAAATATAAAATACGTGGAGCATCGAGGAGTTTTTGTGCTTGAGAATGACAGAAAAAAGTCATACGGGAAACATCTAAGGATGAACATTTTGTGTCTTGAGAAGTAGTAAATAGCAGTATGTGTCATTGAAAGTCAATTTATGGAAACATTTTGCTTACCAGAACAATTGCCCAGCTATCCTGAAATTCAGTTATTAATAATGTCAATAGAAGCCACATTTTTCCATTTTTCTTGCTCAAAAAGCTCCCATATGCTGTTTTATCCTGTTTCTACTGGCATTCTCTGAAATCTTAACCCATTGCTCTCCCTCATCCCCCAGGGTATGCTTGCTCAACAGGCATTTAATTCCCCAAGAAATATCCCCACGTATTTAATTATGTTAAGATACTCAAGTTCTAACCACCAGACCCACATAATTAGATCATGAGGATACAGAAATGTTCTGCTTACTTTCCCAGCGGTGCCCATTCTGTCATTCTTTTTGTGCTATATTTCAATAAACAGACTTTTTCTGCCTGTTGTTCAGCTCAGTTTGCTGTAAATAACAGCATCTTATGCCCTCAGATAAACAGTCTGGCTCAAAAGTTCTGCCTTGAGTGATATGACTCATGTCTTCAAGACTTCCAATGAGCCATCCTCACCCTTGGCAGTCAAGTTTTGAAAAGAAATATGGGAACCTGCAATGATAAAACCATGACTAAAGCTCCAGCAAAGACAAGATAGTCAATCCTATTGAAAATGACTGAAAGCTTTGTATCCATCTTATTTCTGGGGATATAAATACATATCAGGTTAGTTCAGCTCAACATAACTCAGTAAAAATGGACTGTGTGCTTCTTTAGCTGCTCTGCAAGGCACTGCTGGTTTTAGGGATGTGTGTGTATTTATTGATGTATATTTATTGATGTCCTAGTAATACTTCATAACACAGAGACTTGATGTAGTTTGTGGGAAAACATGTAATTAAACATAAATGCAAACAAGACCAAGAAAATGTAAAAGATTGGAATAGAAGGTCAAAATTAGAAAAGAGGAGTCAAGGATATATAGAACATGGGTATGGATAACTATGGTTTCTAGATATTTGAGGGAATGAAAGATGTGTAAAATTTCTTAGCTCTGCATGTGGGCAGATTATGGGCTGAACCCAAATCACCGTTACACACAGCTGTCTCGTACAGTTGTGTAAGCCGTGCATGGCACAGAGGCATACCATGCAGAGGAGAGAGGGAGCTGAAGCCCAGCCTGTATCCAGCTCTCAAATGTTGCTGCCACTGCTAAGTCGCTTCAGTCGTGTCCAACTCGTGCGACCCCATAGACGGTAGCCCACCAGGCTCCCCTGTCCCTGGGATTCTCCAGGCAAGAACACTGGAGTGGGTTGCCATTTCCTTCTCCAATGCATGAAAATGAAAAGTAAAAGTGAAGTCGCTCAGTCGTGTCCGACTGTTAGCGACCCCATGGACTGCAGCCTAGCAGGCTCCTCCACCCATGGGATTTTCCAGGCAAGAGTACTGGAGTGGGGTGCCATTGCCTTCTCCGTCTCAAATGTTAAGGGTTTTCATTTACTTGGCAAGTGTTTCACTCTTCTAAAGTAGTCGTTTAACTACTTCAAGGGACTTTTTCTGAAAATAAGACACAATGGAGCTGGAATCTTTGGGATTTACTGACTATTGATAGGAGAATACCCAGGATAGATTTTATTTTTTACACTATTTGGGAGTGCACTGGCACATTCATCTCCAAGTAAATTCATTTTACACAAAGGAGATTTTACTTTGTGGAATCAGTCAGTAGCGCAAGTTTTCCAAGACTATAAAGCTGTTCAGATCATGAAATCTACTTTTAGACAACAGATACGAGCAAAATTTTCTTTTAAAAATCTGGCATAAGCTTTTCTCACAGATACCTCTCTCAGTGTAATATATTAAATGTTGTAGGTCCGCCTTAAAAATCTACATACCTAATTCAGGATTACGAACTAGAAGGACCTTGTTTATCCACCCTATATGTAGCACTTACGTCTGCTAACTCCTGTCTCCCACTTCGACCCTCAACCTCTGTCCCAGTCAGCAATCACAGGTCTGTTCTCCATGTCTGTGGGTCTATTTCTGTCTTGTAGTTAGATTCATTTGTGCCAATTTAAGGTTTCACATAGAAATGATATGGTATTCTCTTTCTTTTTACTTCACTTAGTATGATAATCTCTGGATGTATCCATGTTGCTGCAAGCATCATTAGCTCACTCTTTTTTTATGTCTGAGTAGTATTCCATTGTATATATGTGCCACGTCTTTGCGGAGAAGGCAATGGCACCCCACTCCAGTACTCTTGCCTGGAAAATCCTATGGGTGGAGGAGCCTGGTGGGCTGCAGTCCATGGGGTCGCTAAGAGTAGGACACGACTGAGCAATTTCACTTTCACGCATTAGAGAAGGAAATGGCAACCCACTCCAGTATTCTTGCCTGGAGAATCCTAGAGACAGTGGGCCCCCATCTATGGGGTGGCACAGAGTCGGACACGACTGAAGCAACTTAGCAACAGCAGCAGCAGCCACATCTTTGTCCATTCATCTTCCAATATACCTTTAGGTTGCTTCCATGTCTTGGTGATTGTGAATAGTGCTGCTGTGAATACAGGGGTGCATGTATCTTTTTGAATTATAGTTTTTTCCAAAATATGCCCAGGAATGAGATTGCTAATATATTTTTTTTAAAAAAAAGAAGAAAGTACATGAAAGAAAAAAAAAATTATCAATTAGAATCAGTCATGCTAACTCACTGGCCAACTTAAATCCACAATAAAAGCATTACCAGTCAATCAGCCTTGACTGGGAGCACCATTTTCTTAGCAGCAAAACACTGAAGAAACCCAGCATGTCTCACAGGTATTACCAGACAGAGTTAAGAGTTAAGTGAACCAAACATCTATTCTGAGTCTTAATCTTCAAATCAAAAATGGCAAAGTTTATGTCAGCAACAAAAAGTTGTTTATGAACAAAGGCAAAAGAGTGCCAATACGCGAGGTGCCAGCACGAATACGCAACCCTCACTTGGTAAACTCCCTCACGTGAAATCCGCTCAGTCATGTCCAGCTCTTGGCGAGTCATCCTGGTTTCCAGGATTGAGGGGGTTCCCAGGACACAGGAGTCGCAGTGTTAAAGCCAGGACAGTCCCAGGCAGCTGAGTTGGTCACCCCTGTGCACTGGCATCAGCACACAGTCTGTGTACGTGGTGGGCAGAGTCACGTGACTTCAGGGTGTCAGCTGTCCTCTCTGAGTCCTGGTTCTTCCCCCCCATCCTCCGTCATGGACCTCAGTCGGGAGTCGGATCACCTAGTCTCGCGTTGACAGCAGGGGAATCATACTAGTTAGTGGAGTCAGGAGAACTAGGTCTGACTATGAACTCTAGCAGCAACTTGTAAGTGCTCGTGACAAGACACTAAATGCTCTGAACTTCCCAGTGAAAGGAAATTATCTGACTTCAGGGCTTGTCATGAAGCTGAAGGGAGGTACTGTGTGTGGAAGTGCCCATCAAACTGTGGAACACTCAGTGTATGAAAATTACACTAAGTGATATCCTTAAGGTTAAAAAAGTAGGAAAGAGGCCTTTGTGTGCACAGGGAAATAGACCTCTGTTTATTGCTGAATCATTAATAAGCAGAATAGTTACACAATTGGAATATTCCAAGGTGTTAAAACATCTGCTAGTAACTTGAGCCACAGTGACTTTTGTTCTGCCTTAGCAAGCCAAACCTGAAGGTGGAATTTCACTGTGGCCTCTGTGGCTAAAATTTTCAAACACTCCAAACTCAGGTGGTAAGCAAACAACCAGCTGCAAGCTGAAACTTATCCTTTAATCCTTGAGTTATGCCAAGCCAGGCGAGGATGAGGAAAAGCTGGAAAGCGGGGTTGGGATGGGGTTTCTGCAGCTTTGCCCTGACAGGAGAAGATTTTGCTAATCCTTTTTCAGGTACGCAGTGCCAGCTCTCAGAACTGCAGTGTGAGATTATGCTTGGCACTTTCAGAAAATTTTCTTCTGGACGCAAAACCTGAGCAAGGAAAGAATCCTGAGAAGATATTTCATAATAATGCCAGGGCTTCGCGTCACTCCAGCACATCTCCATTGTGCTCAGCTCACCAGCCCAGTGTTCTGGTTGATGAGAATTTCCATTTAAAAAGGTCAGGAATTATGAGAAAAGTATAAATCCAAGCTGTTTGTCCTCCTGTTGAGCTTCCCTTAAGAATAAAACAAAGCAGATTAAGGAAATTGGTTTTGCTACGTGTCAGGCTGAGGACTAATTGAAAATAATTCTAGAGCACCAAGGCCTGGCAGTGCTTCATTGCAGACATGGCCTAGAGATTGCTTCTTGCGGAGGATGAACCACAAACTGTCACAGCAACAGGAAGGGAGCTGCCTTAGGACCGGAAGGCAGGAGATCGTGGCCTTGGAAAAAAGGCAGAGATGACTCTGGGAAGCACCACACGGCATTAAGTCAAATTCATTGGTTTCTTCTCTCTTTGCATCTATTTCTAGAGTTCCCTTCAGGGCTTGTCTGGATAAAACATGGAGTAAGATTCCAGAATATTAGCACCAGAAGTACCCACAGACCACTCCTCTATTACAAAAGCCCACTCAATATTCAGAAGGAACTCTGCCTGGCATAAGAAGAATTTGGCTCTCATATTCAATCAGCTTTTTCTGCTGTTCCACCTAGGCTCTCCTTGTGTTTTAAATTATCATTAAGATGATTAGAGGGTAGATCCAGGGGAAGGTTGAATCCCATCTCCATGGGTTCTGTGGCCTAAGAACTTCTCAGCTTTGCAAGTTCAACAACTTGATTCTTTAGTATGCCTAAGGTTGATTAGACTCTGAAGGCTGATTCACACGAACCACACTCATGATGAATTGATAAACTATATCAGTTCAGTTCAGTCGCTCAGTCGTGTCCGATTCTTTGCAACCTCATGAATCTCAGCATGCCAGGCCTCCCTGTCCATCACCAACTCCTATACCAATTCATTATTTTATAATTTATTAATTTATAATACTCACCACTATAACTTTGAACAGATTCTGCACAAGGAACATAATAGACAAATGTAATATTCAAAATATTTATCAAACCTGAAAGGCATGCACACCAATTAATCAGAATGGGTCCACAATCCATTGTAATAGATGCCAGCTAGCTTGCTACTTTAGAACATATTAGCAAGACAGCCCTGGAAATAGAGGGGAGTTAATATTTAAGTAACCCACTATCTGCCAGATACTAATATGTAATAAATTCACTTGGATTTTTAAAATCAAAACCTCACAATGATCCTTTGAGGAAGGCATTAAAAAACTGACTATAGAAGATTTCAGACAACTGGTCCTTGGTCCCACAGGTAGTTAGATAATCTGGGTATACATGCAGGTGCAAGTGTCAAGTTCAGTTCAGTTGCTCAGTTGTATCCAACTCTTTGCGACCCCATGAATGGCAGCACGCAAGGCCTCCCTGTCCATCATCAACTCCCAGAGTTCACTCAGACTCATGTCCATCGAGTCAGTGATGCCATCCAGCCATCTCATCCTCTGTTGTCCCCTTCTCCTCCTGCCCCCAATCCCTCCCAGCATCAGGGTCTTTTCCAATGAGTCAACTCTTTGCATGAGGTGGCCAAAGTACTGGAATTTCAGCTTTGGAATTCCTTCCAAAGAAATCCCAGGGCTGATCTCCATCAGAATGGACTGGTTGGATCTCCTTGCAGTCCAAGGGACTCTCAAGAGTCTTCTCCAACATCACAGTTCAAAAGCATCAATTCTTCAGTGCTCAGCTTTCTTCACAGTCCAACTCTCATATCCATACATGACCACTGTAAAAACATAGCCTTAACTAGACGGACCTTTGTTGGCAAAGTAATACACAGCTTTTCAATGTGCTATCTAGGTTGGTCATAACTTTCCTTCCAAGGAGTAAGCGTCTTTTAATTTCATGGCTGCAATCACCAACTGCAGTGATTTTGGAGCCCAAAAAAATAAAGTCTGACACTCTTTCCACTGTTTCCCCATCTATTTGCCATGAAGTGATGGGACCAGATGCCATGATCTTAGTTTTCTGAATGTTGAGCTTTAACCCAACTTTTTCACTCTCCTCTTTCACTTTTATCAAGAGGCTTTTTAGTTCTTCTTCACTTTCTGCCATAAGGGTGCTGTCATCTGCATGTCTGAGGTTATTGATATTTCTCCTGGCAATCTTGATTCCAGCTTGTGCTTCTTCCAGCCCAGCATTTCTCATGACGTACTGTGCATAGAAGTTAAATAAGCAGGGTGACAGTATATAGCCTTGACGTACTCCTTTTCCTATTTGGAACCAGTCTGTTGTTCCATGTCCAGTTCGAACTATTGCTTCCTGACCTGCATACAGGTTTCTCAAGAGGCAGGTCAGGTGGTCCGATATTCCCATCTCTTTCAGAATTTTCCACAGTTTGTGGTGATTCACACAGTCAAATGTTTTGGCATAGTCAATAAAGCAGAAATAGATGTTTTTCTGGTACTCTTTTGCTGTTTCCATCATCCCGCAGATGTTGGCAATTTGATCT
Source organism: Aepyceros melampus (assembly GCA_006408695.1). Classification (NCBI taxonomy): domain Eukaryota; kingdom Metazoa; phylum Chordata; class Mammalia; order Artiodactyla; family Bovidae; genus Aepyceros; species Aepyceros melampus. The sequence goes on along the minus strand of SJXQ01008230.1, from coordinate 275,924 downwards.
CTGGTTCCTCTGCCTTTTCTAAAACCAGCTTGAACATCTGGAAGTTCATGGTATGTATTGCTGAAGCTTGGCTTGGAGAATTTTGAGTATTACTTTACTAGCGTGTGTAAGTAAGTAAGTAAAGTCACTCAGTCATGTCCGACTCTTTGTGACCTCATGGACTGCAGCCCACCAGGTTCCTCAGTCCATGAGATTCTCCAAGCAAGAATGCTGGAGTGGGTTGCCATTTCCTTCTCCAGGGGATCTTCCTGACCCAGGGATCGAACCCGGGTCTCCCGCATTGGAGGCAGATGCTTTAACCTCTGAGCCACCAGGGAAGTGTGTGAGATGAGTGCAATTGTGCAGTAGTTTGAGCATTCTTTGGCATTGCCTTTCCTTGGGATTGGAATGAAAACTGACCTTTTCCAGTCCTGTGGCCACTGCTGAGTTTTCCAAATTTGCTGGCATATTGAGTGAAGCACTTTCACAGCATCATCTTTCAGGATTTGAAAGAGCTCCACTGGAATGCCATCACCTCCACTAGCTTTGTTCCTACTAATGCTTTCTAAGGCCCACTTGACTTCACATTCCAGGATGTCTGGCTTCAGGTGAGTGATCACACCATCGTGATTATCTTGGTTGTGAAAATCTTTTTTTGTCCAGTTCTTCTGTGTATTCTTGCCACCTCTTCTTAATATCTTCTGCTTCTGTTAGGTCCATACCATTTCTGTCCTTTATCGAGCCCATCTTTGCATGAAATTCACAGTTGATTGTGATCCACACAGTCAAAGGCTTTGGCATAGTCAATAAAGCAGAAATAGATGTTTTTCTGGAACTCTCTTGCTTTTTCCATGATCCAGCGGATGTTGGCAATTTGATCTTTGGTTCCTCTGCCATTTCTAAAACCAGCTTGAACATCTGCAAGTTCACGGTTCACGTATTTCTGAAGCCTGGCTTGGAGAATTTTGAGCATTACTTTACTAGCGTGGAAGATGAGTGCAATTGTGCAGTAGTTTGAGCATTCTTTGGCATTACCTTTCTTTGGGATTGAAATGAAAACTGACCTTTTCCGGTCCTGTGCCCACTGCTGAGTTTTCCAAATTTGCTGGCATATTGAGTGCAGCACTGTCACAGCATCATCTTTTAGGATTTGAAATAGCTCAACTGGAATTCCTTCACCTCTACTACCTTTGTTCGTAGTAGTGATGCTGTAGTGATGCTGTCTAAGGCCCACTTGACTTCATATTTCAGGATGCCTGGCTCTAGGTGAGTGATCATACCATCGTGATTATCTTGGTCATGAAGATCTTTTTTGTACAGTTCTTCCATGTATTCTTGCCACCTCTTCTTAATATCTTCTGCTTCTGTTAGGTCCAGACCATTTCTGTCCTTTATCGAGCCCATCTTTGCATGAAATGTTCCCTTGGTATCTCTAATTTTCTTGAAGAGATCTCTAGTCTTTCCCATTCTGTTGTTTTCCTCTATTTCTTTGCACTGATCGCTGAGGAAGGCTTTCTTATCTCTTCTTGCTATTCTTTGGAACTCTGCATTCAGATGTTTATCTTTCCTTTTCTCTTTTGCTTTTCACTTCTCTTATTTTCACAGCTATTTGTAAGGCCTTCTCAGACAGCCATTTTGGTTTTTTGCATTTCTTTTCCATGGGGATGGTCTTGATCCCTGTCTCCTGTACAGTGTCACGAACCTCCGTCCATAGTTCATCAGGCACTCTATCAGATCTAATATGCATAAATAAATACAAACAATAGACATATATAACAGAGAAAAAGTACCATGATCCTCAAATTTAGAGACAGTACTGATTTAGTCAATGTGTTCCCAGACATTTCCTTATATTTGTATCAACATGTAAATGTTACTACAATAAATAAGATCTCATTATAACACTTGTAACTTGCTTTTTCCACATGGCATATCTTCCTATCAGGCTTCATGAGATAAGTGATGGTTATCACTTTTGGACTAAACTTTCCTTAAATTGCCAAAGTAAAAGGTGGCCATTAGAGGAAGTGAAACAAAACAAAGTTATTTGTTAATGCTCTTTCCCACCCCCTCTAATCACTTCCCTGGAAGAAGTGATGTTGACAGCCTTTATTCTAGCTCAAACATTGATATATGTTCACAAAATGAGGACTTTTTTTTCTTTACACTGTGTATACACATACACTGAAACTTTCCTTTTTCATTTAATGTGAACCTCCTTCTAGTTAGTAGATATAGAACAAATTCATTCTTTTTAACGGTTATAGAATATTTCATACAATTCATTCAGCCAATTCAGTGTGATCGACATTTTAGAAGTATTGTTTTCAGAGTTTTCTGAGATACTCTGCTCCAGTTAATATCCTTGTATATGTGTGTGCTGGCATTCTAGCACTTTAAAGGAAAAAAAAGTGACAGAATTGCAAAGAGAAACTGACAAATTCATCATCACAGTAGACGACTTTACTATATCATTCTCACGCGTGCATGCTCAGTCACTTCAATCATGTCTAACACTTGGCAGTCCTTTAGCCTGCCAGGCTCCTCTGTCCATGGGATTCTCCAGGCAAGAATACTGGAATGGGTTGTCATGCCCTTCTCCAGGGAATCTTCCCAACCCAGGGATCAAACCTGAGTCTCCTGCAGCTCCTGCATTGCAGGCAGATTCTTTACCGTGAGCCACCAGAGAAGCCCATATCATTCTCAGAAGCAGGTAAGTAAAAAAGATTTGGATATAGAAGATTTGAACAGTGCAATTAAACTTGATCTACTGGGCATACATAGAATATGTGACCCCAAATTTGAGAACTTTGTACATATGAAATATTTATAAAAATTGACCACTAATAGACGTAATGGAATTCTCAGCAAATATCATAGTACTTAGTCATACTGGTCAAGTTCTTTTTCCATAATGCAAACAATTTGGAAATCAATAAGCAAAGAGTAATTTTTAAATGTTGAGTATATTTGGAAATTTAAAAAACGTATTCCTTCTTCAAAGGAGTACCTAGAAATCAGAAAGTATATAGACTTGAAGAATTAAATTACCAAATTCATACATGCAGCTAAAGTAGTACTTTATGAGAAATTTATAACTGTAAAATGTTTACATTGGTAAGCAATGAAAGGTTGAAAGTGAAAGGGTATTCGATATTCAAATAATGAAAAATGCCAAAAAATGAATTATTTTAAAAGACTACCAGAAATAGACAAAATTAAGTAAAAATAAAAGCATGAATTAGGAGTGGAAAAAGACAAATCAGTAGAAACTACAGAGATTTTAATAAATAAGGGTTCACCATAAGTCTTTTCTAATAAATTTGAAAACTTAGGTAACTTGGATAATATCAGTTAGGGTCCTGTGGGTGAGCAGAAACCACACTGGGTATTTCAACAGAGAAATGGCAATAACAGGAATTGGTTAAGCAGGTGCTGGATGGCTGAAAGGTGAAGAGAAGACATTCAGGTAACACAGAGTTAGTAAATGTAGAAATAGTTGCATCCCTGGGGCTGGGGATTGTCAGAAGGTGGAATTAGGGGTGATTTGCAGAGTCCTACTACCCAGGCAGGTAGAGAGGGAAGATGGGAATCTGGGAAACAAAAACTTAGTAAATGGCACAGATGATTTCCTGGAAAAATACAATTTTCTAAAACTATTTCAAGCAGCAACAGAAAATTGAAAATGCATCTTCAACATTAAGAAAACCCAGGGATTAAAATCTACTCACAACAAAACAGAATTTAAAAAAAATTTTTTTAAATACTGCTAAGCCCAGGTGTTTTTATATAGGTTATACCAAGTAGTCAATTGATCGTGGATAATGCCAGCATCATAATGGTATTTTGGGGATGGCATGTCAAAGAGGAAGAGTTTTTAACTATTAGTGTCTATTACCACATTTCTTTTTCTAAAGGTTGTAACAAATTACATTGCTATAGATCTCCCCATCAGCATGGGGCATTCTAAAACAGAGCTTGGCCTCTCAGACTTCACAGGTTTGAATTTAGACTCTTCCATTTGCTAGCTGAGCTATATCCTTAATTTAAATAAATCTACTTCTTAGCATTAACATGAATATTAAATGAGATAATCCACATAAAGTGTTTAGCATATACTAATCACTTAATATCATCTACTATTAATTGTTACCAGCATTAGGTTACAATGTTTTAAATTTTGCCAATCTGATGGTTGATAAATTTTATCTCCTTATTTGAACTTGTATTATCATGGTAACCAGTGAGTTTTGTTATAAATTATTGGCCTTTTCCAGATTATTCTGTACATTTTCATTTCCTTTGCCGCTTTTCTACTCAGTTGTATGTTTCTTAATAATTTCCATATTAGGGACATTCTATGTCATATGTTGTGTATGACAAATATTTTTTTTAAATCCATGATGATCTTTTCTTTCATTTTCTGTTTATAATGGATATCACCAAGATAAAATGTTTAATTTTTGTGTAGTTGAATATGTCTACCTTTTCCTCTTAGGTTCTGGGCTTCCTTTCTTACTTAGGGTTTCTCTAACTCTAGACATATACTATTATTTATATTAATTTGCTTTTCAAATTTAGATCTTTATTATTTTTTGATGGTATGAGGGTAGGGGTCTATCTTGTTCTCTTCCAGATGATTACTCAATTTTACCAGAGCATTTATTTAAAAGTTCATCCATTCCCCACTAAATTAAGATTTTTGAAAAAGAATGATAGTATGATTTGCCCTTAGCAGATATTAGAATTTAGCATAAAATTTTATAATAAAAATAGCATGACATTAGCATAGGAATAGTTAAATAGATTTCTCAAACAGGCAGAGCATTCAGAAAGAGATATAGTTCATTAACATATGGCAACTAGTCACAGTTTTCATTTGATTCTTTGGATTTTTTAAATATCTATTTATTTGGCTACATGGGGTCTTATTGTGGCACATGGGATCTTTAGTTGCAGCATGTGAGATCTAGTTCCCTGACCAGGAATTGAACCCAGGCCCCCTCCACTGAGAGTGTGGAGTCTTAGCCACTGGACCATTAGAGAAGTCCCATTTGATTCTTAAAGGATTACATGACCCCAAAATGGTTACAAATTCAAGACCCAAAGTATAAGATATAGGTTGTCCCATTTTCATTGTATGTAACCAGATCTGATTTTATTCCCCTGTTATTTAAAAAATCTAGAGAAAATTTTATCTGAAAAAGAAAAATGTAATTAATATGAGGTCTACCCTAAGCTTTCTGTGGGAGTGAGGTTGCCACCTCGCTGGGTCTGGAGGGCAGAACATCAAGCCCAAAGGGATTGTTTTGGATCCTTTAGATCGCATGGAGTTTGGTTTTGTTTTTAGGCTTTGACTTGCTTGGGTCCTGTCATGCTTTCTGTTTTCTTATTTTTCCTTTTTGGAATGAGAATTGTGGGGGAGGGAAAAAATTTTCCCTCTACCCTTCTAAGTTCTTGCTGAGACCTCTAATAAAAGACATATTAACAAAAGAAAAACAAACAGAAGTTTATTAACATGTATGCCTCATATGTACATGGGAGACTCCCAGGGAAAAATGAGTAATGTAAGGAGGCGGCCTGAATTCAGGATTAGATACCATCTTAGGGAAAGAGGAGGGGAAATGTAGGCCTTTTAGAGAAGCAAAATCATTAAATAATTTTTAAGAAAGATAAACGGGCCCTTAGAAGAATGTGTGAGAGTCTGTGATAACGGTTGAGTTTGATGTTGACCTCTATTCTCTTCCCTATGATGAGTCATCTCCCCTGGTTGATAAAACTCCTAGGGAGAAGATTTACAACAACTGAGTTCCTTTTTGGAGAGTCTGTCTTCAGGCAGATAAGAGGGAGAGCAGAGTAAACTTTTTCTCTTATTTTCAACTTTTTGGCTATTTTTCAAGTGCTTATAGATCAAAATAGTCAATATGCCAAATTTGCATAATTTGGAGTAGTATGACTCCTGAACTTCAACAGTCATATCTTGGGGTGGCATGTTCTGCTGCCCTTCAGAAAGTCTCTCCTATGCCTGTCCCACTGTTGTATTCTGGAAGCACTTAACTTGTTTGGCTTCACAGGTTCACAGTTGAAGAGGAAGTTACTTCTGGATAATGTGTACCTACCTCAGTTCTCACTGATGACCAGATAATAATTAGATAAGACTTTGGACCTTAAAGGTGATGTGGGAATGAGTTGCGACTTTGAGGACTGTTGGAATGGTAGGATGTGGCATGTGAGAAAGACGTGATTGGGGTGGCTGGAGGCTGAGTGAAATGCTATGGCCTGAATGTTTGTGTCCTCCCACAATTCATAGGTTGAAGCCCTAATTCCTAGGGTGATACTATTTGGAAAGGGGGCCTTTAGGACATAATTAGGTCATGAGGATGGCACCCTCATGATGGGATTAGTGCCCAGAGACGAAGAGACAGGAGAGAACTTGCCTCTTCTCTCAGTCCTGCGAGGATGCCATGTGAAGACAGCCATCTTCCAGCGAGGAAGCAGGCTCTCACCAAACACCAGATCTTCTAGCACCTGTTCTTGGACTTCCAGCCTCCCAGAACCGTGAGAAATAAACGTGCTCTTTAAGCCATTTATTCTCTGGTGGTTGTAGCAGCCCAAGCTAACAGAGAAATCAGTGATTTGCATGATGATTTGCTGCTCTTCCTCCTCTTCCTCCTTACATATAAATGTTTATAAAAAAATTAATATTAGCTAATCAAACACCGTTTATAAAATATTTATAAAATGGTTTCTTCCAGCCATTTGTAATGATACAATAAGTTTGTAAAGTGAAGCAATATTACCAGATGCCAATTTCAAGGAAAATTTAGACACTTTTTAATTTCAAAGCAAGCCAAACCTATAGCACTGCTCTTCCCTAACACAGTATGTTTGAAAATGGGCGAGTGGCTGTTTTAAGATTTATAGATGTCATTGATAATCTACAGTTTGAGTTTTTGCATATTTTTTGCCTTCATGTCTAAATTTCAATCTCAGCTCTTTCAGAGGATCTGAGTACTGCACTTTATGTAGATTTTATTTCACTCTTAAAATAAAGGTCACATGACATCATCTCTCCTTCTGCAGAAGGTCACAGCTTGAAATGATTTTTAATGACCTTCTCCATTTATTGCCTCTAAGATTTCATTAAAAAAGGAAAAGAAAAACTTTCAAACTAGAACTACATGACTGAAGTTAACTCTCCCTTGACTTAAAGAGAAACAAGGGTCATGAGCCTGCACATGCAACGCAGACATACACACAGGCTTACATCTCAACTGTTTTCCGATTTTTAAAAAAACAGTTAACATGTTCTCAATACTTTTCTTCAGGTCAAACACCTCAGAACTGATGATCCTTTCATAGTCCACAGCCACCATCTGTATAAGAGGGATGAGCAAGGAGAACAAGAATTTCTCAGTTTTAAAAACCAACTGGGTTCCTTCCATTTGACCAACCCAAGATCCAGAGCTGAAAGTCTTCATAAGTAACTTGGGTGGAGCAGTTTTTGCTGGTCTGTTACTCGTCCCAGTTCATAAACTGCGTATGACATAGTTCCTGCAAAGAACACAGTGCACTTCATCAGGATGTTGAAATAATACTGGATTGTAAAAGGGGAAAAACACATGGATTCTGTTTGGTGGAGATGAAGAGTAGAAAGAGAGAAAACTGGATTGTTGATGTTAAAACCCAACCCAGATATTAACAATCAGCCCCCAAAATTAGAAACCAGAGCTTCAGGTATCTTCTTTAGAAACACAAACTTCTGAGGCCACTAGGCTTTCAAGAAAGTACAGAATCTGCAGAGGAATCTCTCCATTGAGGAGTCTAGATCAAATCCTTTCCTTAAATAGAGTGGAGAGGTGAAAACAAAGCCTATCAATTAACCTTAAAAGTAGAAGCCTCTGTTGGAGTGTCTAAGCGGAACTCTAGAGAAATGCACCATACTTCACCATTTCACTACAGTTTACAATTACATTCCAAGAGAAGGTAATTCAGTTATTAAGCCAGAAAAGGGAAAACCAACAAATTGTTAACCCAGGCAGACAGTCTCCATTTTGACTGGCTGATTTTCCCTTTTTAGTATATTTCTTAGAATGCCAATGTGTGTGATAGAAACTCCTCAGTTAGTGCAAGGAAACAGTCACAGGAAGTGTAGAAAGCAGTTGAAAGAAGCATGTAATGAAAATGGAGGATTTGGGTTCAAGTCCTTTCACACCTGTGGGTCTGAGCTGAGCCACAGTGGAGAAAACCGGAGGAACAGTTAGGAGAGAGATCTAACCCCTCCCCTCAACTCCGCCCCGAAACCGCACCCCCTGTCCTGTGCCTGGCTTGCTTGATTTCCTCCTATTCATCTGCATTGCCTTCTCCCCATCTCCTCTGATCCTAACATCCTTCACGGTTCTGCTGTTACTTCTCTCTGGAACATTAGGAGCTGCCCCATCTGTGACTTTTTGAGCTCTAGTAGCACCATCTTGTCACCTACTGGTCAAGACGTAAAACTCTTATTTTCTCCCACCCCATCAGCAGCAGGTCCTGTTGACTTTACTTCCAAAACACATTCTGCTTCTCCCCATCCACACCACCTCATTCTAGTCTAAGTCATCCTGGTCTCTGACATAAACTATCACATCTATTCTTCTTGTCTCACACACAAAAATGTGTTCCCTACTTGGCTGCTGGAGCAACTCTCTTCAAAATATGCTGTGAGTGAGTGAGTGAAGTCGCTCAGTCATGTCCGACTCTTTGCGACCCGTGGACTGTAGCCCACCAAGCTCCTCCATCCATGGGATTCTCCAGGCAAGAATACTGAGTGGGTTGCCATTTCCTTCTCCAGGGGATCTTCCCGACCCAGGGATCGAACCCAGGTCTCCCACATTGCAGGCAGACGCTTTAACCTCTGCACCACCAGGCTAGGTCTTGTCAATCCTGTTTAAAGCTCTATGACTTCCCGTCACACTTAGAAAAAATTCCAAATTTGTCCTACTGCATTTAGAAAAAGTTCCAAATTTCTTTATTTTTTCTTAGCTCAGTCAATAGGTTTTATTACTTATTTGTATTTGTCTTTTACTTTTTATTTTTACAATTTTGAATAAAAATATAGTTTACATTATTTGAAAATCTGAATGATTTAAAAAAGAAAGTATATGTTAGCAAGTCTTGCTTCTACTCCTGTTTCTATCCATTCTATTCTCCTCACAGGTAACCACTTTTACAAATTTGTCTCGTTTCTTAAAGCAAATGCTAGTGAGTAAGAATTGCTTATTTTCTTCTTTATTATACAATGGTAGCAGACCATATGTGCTCTGAATTTCTCTTTTCTCACCTAACATGTTTTGTTTCCATATCAGAAAGTAAGGCAGTTTCTCATTGCTTTTTTCTTTTTTAAAAAATGGCTAAATTTCTCAAGGGCTTCCCCAGTGGCGGCTCAGCAGTAAAGAATCTGCCTGCCAAAGCAGAAGATGCAAGAGATGAGGATTCAGTCCCTGGGTCAGGAAGATCCCCTGGGACAGGGAAGGGCAACCCTCCAGTATTCTTGCCTGGAGAATCCCATGGACAGAGGAGCCTGGCGAGCTGCAGTCCACGGGGTTGCAAAAGAACTGGACACAACTTAGTGACTAAAGAACAATAGGGTTCTACTAAGGGAATATGACTTCCCTGGTGGCTCAGACGGTAAAACGTCTGTCTACAATGCGGGAGGCCCGGGTTTGATCCCTGGGTTGGGAAGAGGTCCGCTGAAGAAGGAAATGGCAATCCACTCCAGTACTATTGCCTGGAAAACCCCATGGACAGAGGAGCCTGGTAGGCTACAGTCCATGGGGTTGCAAAGAGTGGACACGACTGAGCAACTTCACTTACTAAGGGAACATACCATGATCTAGTTAACCTGCCCTTTCAGTGCACAATTGATTTGTTTCTCTCTCTTACAGTTCAAACAAACTGCATTGTGTAGGCTCATATGTAGGTTTTTTAGTTTGTGTACAGGCAAATCTCAAGGATAAAGTCCCAGAAGTAGGAATACCAGGCCAAAGAATAAATGCACTTATATTTCTAATAAATATTACCAAGTTGTATTCTGCTGATATTGTACCATTTTACACTTCTGGTATTTTTTCCAATCTGGTGGATTAAAAATGGTATCTCAATATTAATTTGATCTGCATTTTTCTTATGATGAATGAAATTGTGCTATATATATATGGATTATTTATTGTTTTCTTTCTGTGAACTGTTTTGTTTTTTGCTTGTTTTTCTATTGGGTTGTTTTCCTTTACTTTCTCAACTTTGAAGAATTCTTTATACATCAGGGAGATTAATCCTTTGTCTGTGATAATCTTGGCATTTAAAGCCCTAGGGATCTGACCTCATCTCTGACCTCAGCTAATGTAAATCTCCTTCCCACCTGTTATACTCCAACCTCAATATTCTGTGATCTCTTTCTTGCCTGAAGGCCTTTAAATTTGCTGTCCCTCTGCCTGGCATGCTGTTTTCCAAGTCACTGCACAGCTGTCTCCTCCTTACTACTCAGAGCTCTGCTGAAATATTGACGGGCAAGGCTTTCCTGGACCATAGTCTATGATAGACACCCAGTTCTGCTCCATCACACCATTTAGGTTGACTTCTTTACCTAGCCCTTACTTGTCACAAGTATTTTTTCTTATTTGCTTTAGTTTATCATCAGTGTCTCCCAATCCAGAATGGAAGCTCCGAGAGAAATAGGTCTGTCTTGCTCATCACACTATCCCTGGAGCTTAAAACATAGCAGGCATGTTTCAGACAGATTGTGTGAATAATGAATCCTTTCATCCTCTCTCCAGGCACCTTCACATGTTTTTACAATGTGTGTCACCTGCCTATGCCCTAGAAAGAAGATAGATAGCAATATGTGCAGAACGCTGGACTCAGTTTCATTATACATGTCATTTCATCCTTCTGGTCCCTCTGAGCTAGTTAGCATTATGTTCCCTTTTATTAATAAAGCTGAGACTCTAATAAGCCCCAAAGAAGCCTCCAAGAACCTATGGATTATATATGCTAGTCCAGATGAGGCCAGTTGGTTTCAATGTCCATTCTCTTCTAATTACACCATACCTAGGACATTACTTCTTAAATTCTGCATGGTATCTACTTGTTACTGGCATGTTGTCCGTGTTCAATAAGTCAAAGAGTTAAAATATGTCAGAGGCTGGGTCTTAATGGTCACTTACACTTAACTAAGTGATACAGTAAATCAGCAGTAGGTCCAGGATGCACGTCTATCATCTCTGAGTCTTTGTTGCTAGTTTCCTTCCTACTCCCTGTTATCTTGGTAGTGCCAAGCTCAATCTCACCACAGGGCCTTTGCACTTGCTGTTCCTTCTGTCTGGAATTATTTCCTTCTAGATTTTCACATGACCAGCTCTTCGTCATGACTCAGACCTCAGGGCACATGACCTCCTTAGGGAAGACTTCTTTGACTACACAAACCAAATTAGGCACCTCTTACCCCAACAACTCTCTATTGTGTTTTTCTGCTTTTATTTTCTTTGGTGTACTTCTCCCAATCTGAAATTCTTAATTCTCTTGCTTGTTGCATGCCTTTCACACTAGGATGTGAGCTCCATGAGAAAGGAGCCTTATCTAGTGTGTTCATGGCTGTATGTCCAGTGTCTAGAATAGCAGAACTATAATAAACACTGTGAGATTTGAAAATTAACAAGATGGCTCTAGAGGCAGCATGGAGAAAATGTAGGCCTGGGAAACGAATCTGGCTCAGTGCTTACCCAGCTGCTACATCATAGCAAGTCACTGTGCTTTGGTTTTCTCACCTTTCAAGTAAGGAAATGGGTATTTTGTGGCATCTTACAGTACGGCAATTCTACGAAGTTGTAAATTATCATATAATTCAAGAGTGATTCTTCAAAGAGTTGAAGTTTACCTCAGTGCAAACTCTTTCTCTCTCTTTTTTTTTTTCCATTTGGAATGGGCATAAATTCTAAAAAGTACAATACACTTTTTAATTTTTAAGCAAAATAAACAAACCACCATTTGCCTTCTTATTGAACCAAAGTTTTCATTCATAAAACTGAATACTGTACCATGTTGCAAGGAAAACATTGGGAATGTTAGTTTCTATTAATTGATAGTTCTCCATATTATGGGTCACATTTTCCTGCTTCTTCACATACTAACAATCTTTGATCAGATGTTGTACATTATGAATGTTACGTTGTTGAATTCTGGATTTTGTTGTCTTCTTTGACAGAGGGTTGAATTTTTTCTAACAGGCCGTTAATTTATTTGTAGATCAGCGTGGTCTTTGCAAGAGATGGTTTTGATCCTTGTTAGGGTGAGTCTAGAGTAGCCTTTACCCAAGGTTAGACTCGCCCTTCTCCTAAGATGTGACCTTCCTGGATCTCTACCGACTGCCTGCCTGGAATGTTTAGTGAGATCGCTCTACCTGGCTGGTCAGAACTTTTAACATCTCAGAGTCCCATTTGAGTTTCAGTAGTTGTCTAGTTCACAGCACCTCAGGGATTGCTCTTGCTCTAATAGTTGTTCTTTGACCAGCCTTGTGGAATCGTGCCCCACACCCGAAAAATGGCTTAATAATCAGCCAGAGATTCATGAAGCCCCCTAAGCCCGTGTCTACAGTTCTTTGTCTGCAGGTTCCTTCCTCTCCAGTGCTTTGCCCCATGAACGCTATCCACTTCAGAAGCCTTGAACACCGATCACTGTCTTGTCAGCTCACCAAGAGGACTGTGCTCTGAGTGCCCCCTCCCTGTACCTCACTGGGTAAAGGACCTTCAGGCAGAAAGGTAGGCAACTGAGGGATTTATCTCATTTGTTTTCCTTCTCTTGAGGATCACAGTCCTGTCTCGTATCTGAGAACAACTATTTCATACATTTTTGCCAGTGTAGAGTTGTTTACAATGGGAGACTACTATGGTATGACAATGGCTGGAAATGGAAGTTACCTCCTCTAGTGCATTCAAGGGATGTAAAATCTATCCGTCACCAAACAAAATGACCCCAATGTGCTCTATCTTTAAAAAAGTTTTTTTGGGGGAAAAATATGATGGCTTATAAAGTTCAAAGAAATTCAAAAGATACAAACTGATGTAATAACTAGATATATACCTGGTAGAAGTCAATAAGTCACAGAGTATCAGGATTAAATAAAATAAAGACCAGTGGTGCAGGCCCAGTGACTAGAACATAAATGAGTATTTGATAACTGTGTTCTTCTTTATCTTATAGGAGATGCTTGAAGTCAAGTCCTATTTTAAAATCATTTGGTGAACTAGTTATTTAAAGAATTCCTGTGTTGAATCTTTTTCCAAAGCAAAAGATCCTTTTGTGAAATGTGTAAACTCCTCCTAATCTTTCTGTAAATATAGATTTTTTTATATTTGGTTGGCTTAATGTGTTCTGTGAGGAATTTGTTTGCTAAGGCTCAGTGTGGGTGTGGATATGGATGTATGTTTGGGAAATGGTTAAGAAAGAAGGGATTTTGTTGAACCGTGTCACAAACCTTGTTGGTTTGAGCAGAAGCCATGAGGTTTTAGAACTGTGTTTTGAATGAGATGATTAGACAATAACAAATGCAGGGTGGGAAATCCCTAGACTGCGCAAAAGTGGAGCTGATATACCAGTTTCTGTTGCTTGGATTTTCACAGATCATTTTTCCAAGAACATGGAAAGAATCTTGCCAGGTCAAGTCTTGGCCATGGCAGTTCACTCCCCTATTCATTTATTCATGTAGCTAGTACATATTGCATGTTGGGTACTGTTCTACGTGCTGGAGACACATCGGTGGACAGCATACCTGCTTTCAGAGAACTTGTGTTCTAAGGGGAGTTCAGTTCAGTCGCGCAGTCGTGTCCGACTCTTTGCGACCCCATGAATCGCAGTACGCCAGGCCTCCCTGTTCATCACCAATCCCGGAGTTCACTCAGACTCACGTCCATTGAGTCTGTGATGCCATCCAGCCATCTCATCCTCGGTCGTCCCTTTCTCCTCCTGCCCCCAATCCCTCCCAGCATCAGGGTCTTTTCCAATGAGTCAACTCTTCGCATAAGGTGCCCAAAGTACTGGAGCTTCAGTTTTAGCATCATTCCTTCCAAAGAAATCCCAGGGTTGATCTCCTTCAGAATGGACTGGTTGGATCTCCTTGCAGTCCAAGGGATTCTCAAGAGTCTTCTCCAACACCACAGTTCAAAAGCATCAATTCTTCTGTGCTCAGCCTTCTTCACAGTCCAACTCTCACATCCATACATGACCACAGGAAAAACCATAGCCTTGACTAGACGGACCTTAGTCGGCAAAGTAATGTCTCTGCTTTTGAATATACTATCTAGGTTGGTCATAACTTTTCTTCCAAGGAGTAAGCGCCTTTTAATTTCATGGCTGCAGTCACCATCTGCAGTGATTTTGGAGCCCAAAAAAACAAAGTCTGACACTGTTTCTACTGTTTCCCCATCTATTTCCCATGAAGTGATGGGGCCAGATGCCATGATCTTCGTTTTCTGAATGTTGAGCTTTAAGCCAACTTTTCCACTCTCCTCTTTCACTAAGGGGAAGCTATCAAATAAACAAATGATGTGCTGAGAGAGAGCACAAGGTAAGTGTGTTAGGGAACAGGCTAGGCTAGTAAGAAATGCCTTTTTGATGTTGGGAGGGGGCACCCAGAAAGATACACTTGAGCAGAGACCAAGAGAAAGAAGGAGGGGAGCTGATGAACCATCTCTAAGGAAACAAGGACTGCAAAGGCCTGAGGAGGGAGCAGCATCACACGGGTGTGGAGGATGAGCAAGGAGGCCATAATGTTGAGAGTGAAGTCGAAAAACGGTGAGATGTAAGGAGAGGAAGGTAAGAGATGAGGACTGAGGTTGGAGAGCACCAGATTGGGTATCTTTTAGGCCAGGGCAAGGGCTTTGGATTTTATTCTGGATGAGACAGGAGCATTGGAGAGTGAACTGCAGAAGGAGAGGATCTCATGTTTTCAAAGGATCACTCTGGCTGTAGAGAAGAAACAGGTGAGAAGACCAGTAACGTCGCTCTTGCACTAGTACTGATGAGATCTGTCAGTGGTTTAGACCAGGATGAGAGCAGCAAAGCTGGCAAGAAAGGGTCAGACTCTGCAAACATTTCAAAGGAGAATCTGACAATGTGTGTTAATGGATTGGATGTGGGATAAGAGAGAAAATGCAAAATCAAAGCTGACATCTGAGAAACTGGAAGAATGGCACAGCCATTTCTTGATAGGAATGGATGGAATGGGGGTAGTAAGAGGTGGAAGAGAAGGTCAAGAATTCTATTTGGAATATCAGGTTCATTTCTACATAGCCAAGCAGAGATGCTGAGAAGGCAAATATATATCCAGGGTTGGCGTTCTGGGAAGCATTTTGAACTGGAGATGCAAATTTAGAACCATCAGCATAAAGATGGTATGGAAAGCCATAGAATGAGTCAAGGCTCCCTAGTAAGTGAGTTAGTCCAGTATTTAGGGTCAGGATAAAGAGGATATTACAAGGAGTGCAGCCATGAAATTAAAAGACATTTGCTCCTTAGAAGGAAAACTATAACAAACCAACACAGCCTATTAAAAGACAGAAACACATCACCTTACCAACAAAGGTCCATCTAGTCAAAGCTATGGTTTTCCCAGTAGTCATATATGCATATAAGAGTTGGACCATAAAGAAGGATGAGCATTAAAGAAGTGATGCTTTTGAACTGTGCTGGATAAGACTCTTGAGAGTCCCTTGGACCGCAAGGAGATTAAACCAGTCAATCCTAAAGGAAATCAACCCTGAGTGTTCATTGGAAGGACTGTTGCTGAAGCAAAGCTCTAATACTTTGGCCATGTGATGTGAAAAGCCAACTCACTGGAAAAGACCCTGATGCTGGAAAAGATTGAAGGCAAAAGAAGAGATCAGCAGAGGATGAGAGGATTAGATAGTATCACTGACTCAGTGGACATAATGTGAGCAAACTCCAGGAGATAGCAGAGGACAGAGGAGCTTGGCATGCTGCAGTCCATGGGGTCACAAAGAGTTGAGGACAACTTAGTGAAGGAACAGCAGCAACAAAAGGGGGATGCAGCAAGTAGACCAAGATGGAGCAGTTACTCCAGAGAGACTAACACTCATGTTACTGATTGTCTCTGATCCTCAGGCTCTTCTTCTGTAGAGAAGAGATACCTCTCAGCTGTGATGGTTAAATGAGTTAAAGTTTGGTCCGGCTATGTGCAGCCCGCTGAGAGAGAAATGTTCTCTTTTCCCAGTGGCTGCTTCCCCCATGTTCTCAGTCCTGAACATCATAGATCCAGATGGAATCGTTTCTCAAGCTGCTCTGAGATGGTGAGTATCAGTCTGTGGCCATGAGAGCTGGTTGTCTTGCTAGCTCATAGGGACACCCAAAGCCTGATTTCACAAAGCTGACAACAGAATTGTCCTGAAGATATGAGCGGCTGGTATCTGTGTGGGATGGCTGAAAAAGTGTGAGGCAGGAGAGAAATAGGCTAAGGAGGACCCCTAGGGAGAATGTAGGGGTACAGGAATGTGTCTCCACCCAAGCACCCATCTCCCAGTCACTTTGCCGGTCAGTGACTGTGCCCTTAACTGACTGCCTCTGAGGGAATTTCCCTCATGACCTGCCAAGGTCATGCCCCATTCCTGGGAGCAGTCTGCAATCAAAGATTGGAAGAGGTGTAGCATAAGGTCCTGGACCCTGGCCTCCAGACAGTAAAGCTCTGATGGGCCTTCTGGGTGTGCTTCTCTATAGGAACAGCAGAAAGATTTGTTAGCTACAGTAGTCCCCGACATGTGAACCTTCAAGCTGAGAGCTTTCAGAGATGCAAACGTGTGTCTGCATGTCCACTCACGAGAGTTAGTTCGTGTGTCTGGTGTACATTGTCCCATGCACGCCTCCTCTACTTTTGTGCGCTTTTGTGTACTTTACTGTATACAGTAGTACAGTACCTTTATTTCAAGCCCAGAATGTCGGAAACAAAGAGTAAGAGTGATATAGCTGGTACCACTAAGAAGCGCCAAGTGATAACCATGGAAACAAAAGTGAAAATAATTGAGAGAGTACAGCAAAAAGAGGAAGAAGTAACCGAAGAACTGAAGAGGTTGACGATGCAGGAAATGGCAAGGGGCTTTTCTTTATTTCAGGAGGCGCTGTTAGTTTTTGAGGCACAAGACCCGAATGTAGAATAGTTCATGAAAATTGCAGTAGCCGTTCAGAGCGCTGCTGTCGCCTATGATGAGAGAAAAAGAGCTACTACCCAGATATCACTGGATCTTTTTTTTTTTTCTAGAGTGTAGCTAGAATTGAATCCAGCAAGGAAACAGAACCTGTGCCACCAATGTAAAGGCGTAAGTAAAATTGCAGTTAGCCCTCCATCTCCTATTGCTGACGATGGTTCAACTCTGCCATCTTCCATATCCTCTCTGCCCTCCAGGCAATAACTCTTCTTGCTCCTCACTCAATGTCAGTCCCTGTACGCCAGCTATCGTACTGCTCTGTACCTTTCAAGGCACTGTACTGTAAAATTTAAAATGATTTCTGTATTTCTTGTGTTGTTTTTTTATGTATTATTTGTATGAAAAGTATTATAAACCTATTACAGTGTAGTACTCCCTGGTGGCTCAGTGGTAAAGAATCCATCTGCTCATGCAGGAGGTGTGTGTTCGATCCCTGGGTGGGGAAGATCCCCTGGAAAAGGAAATGGCAACCCACTGCAGTATTCTTGCCTGAGAAATCCCATGGACACAGGAGCCTGGCAGGCTACAGAGTCAGTCTCGACTTAGCTTCTAAACAACAACTACCTATTTACAGCACAGTACTATATAGCCAGTTGTGTTAGTTGAGTGAAAGAAAGTGAATTTACTCAGTCGTGTCCAACTCTTTGCTACTCCATGGACTGTAGGAGCTGCCTACCAGGCTTTTCCATCCATGGAATTTTCCAGGCAAGAATACTGGAGTGGGTTGCCGTTTCCTTCTCCAGGGGATCTTCCTAACCAGAGATTGAACCTGGGTTTCCCCAGTTGCATGCAGACGCTTTACCACCTGAGCCACCAGGAAAGCCGTGGTGAGCTGAGTCCCTAGGCTAACTTTGTCGGACTGATGAACACACTCTCGGAATGGAACTCACTCGTATGTAGGGGGCTTACTGTACATCGCAATTCAACTCCTTCTGTCAGTCCTGCCTCCCTCACTCCTCCCTGCTGTTTGGCCTGAGAGTGCTCCTTAATTAACCTCTTGCCTGCAAATCTCAGCGTCTTGTCATCTGTTTCTTAGCGTACCTGAGCTATGAGAGTTGGAATAGAAAGTAGTCTTAGAAAGCAGGCTCTAAAATGGGATTTTGAACTGACTCATTCATTGGCAGGTTGGCTATGGAGCTCCAGCAATGGCAGTAGATGAAGTACTCATAGCCTCTGGCGATATATAGCCCCCATCACTAGTGGTAGATAAAATACTCATAGCCTCTGGCAATACATAGCAGTCAATTGTTAAAATCGGGGTCAGGTTGTAATAAATCCCACCTGGGGAAGTGCTGGGCCTGCTAAGAGAAGAAAGGAGCTTCAGGACCTGGCCAGTCTGTGCTGATAGAAACTGAGAGAGTGTGGATAGGGCTGAATTCTGAACCTCCTAGATCAGAGGGGTGAGAAGCATGGGGCTGGGCAGAACAGAATGTTGGATAAAAGAAAGTATATTACTTATCAATTGTTGCATGATAATACTCCCATGAGCTTAGTGGCTTAAAACAATATGCATTTCTTTTTCTTAGAGTTTCTGTAGCTCAGGAGTTCTGGCACATCTTAACTGGGTCCTCTGCAAGGCTGCAGTCAAGGTGTCAGCCAGGAGTGGGATTTTATCTGAAAACTTGACTGGGAAAGGATCCACATGGTTGTCAGCAGGATTCAGGTCCTTTCTGACTGAGGGCTTCAGTTGCTCCTGGATGTCTGCCTCAGTTCTTTGCTGTGCCCCCTTCCTGGAGACAGCTCATGACATGGCAGCTTGCTTCTTCAAAGTTACCGAGGAGAGAGACTCCTAGCAAGACAGATGTCACAATATTGCGCAAAGTAATCACACGTATCTCAGCACACAGATCACATCCAGGGGAGGGATTACACAAGTGTGTGAGCACCAGAAATCAGGATCGTGGAGGTCACAGCAAGTCTTTTGCCACAGAGAGTTTATTGATAGCCTTCTCCCATGATACAGGATGGAGCATCCTGGCAAGGACCCTGGGAAGCAGTGTTAACACGCTGCTCAGAGAAAGCAATGTTCCACATTAAGTGGAGGTTAAATGTCACACTGCTGTGGCAGATGGTGGAAGAAGACTGCAAAGCATGCAGGAGGAGCTGCTTCATATGAGATGGGAAAACCCAATGGCTTTGTTCTTCAAGGGGGCCTAGAGGACTCTGTGTTTTCCAAAGTGATAAGTAATGCATGAAGGAAAAAGATGCTGGGTGTGTGCTACAGAGGCTGTGGCCTGACAAGGGAGAGAGGGCAGAAGTGCTGAGGAGGAGCTGGATTCTGGACAAGATTTGTTGACAGGCTGAATGTAGGGCGTGAAAAAAGGAGAGGAGTAAGGGCTGACGCTAAGGTTTTGGGGCCGAGCAACGGAAGAATAAGGGTACATTTACTGAGCTGAAGAAAACTAAGAAAAACAGCTTTGTGGGTGTTAAAAAACCAAATTTAGCTGAATAAATTTTAAAGATCATGTTGGCTTATTCAATGATTCATGAGTCAAAAAGCATCCGATCCAGCTGATATTAATAGAATAACTCTGAGAAGCTGTATAAAAGGAGAGACTTTTACAAGCAGGAGGGAGCAGGAACAAGTTTTTCTAGGCAAGAGAGCAGATTGGCTATCACAGGGTTGCTTTCCATTAGGGGATGGCAGGGATCTAGCAGGCAGATTACCTAACTAGTGTTGATCAGGGGATTCTTGATTGACTGGTTTTAAAATTCCACTTCTGGGAGAGCTGAAATTGCAGCTCAGTTTGGTGATGTGTGGCTTAGCATAAGTAACCCCAGTTTGGGTCTGTTGTCTTGTTTTAACATGGAGAAATCAAGAGTTCTGTTAAGAGTGAGACGTCTGTTAGACATTCATATAGAGACGTGAATAGGCAGTTGGATATATGAGTCTGGAGTTCAGGAGAGGTCAAAGCAATAGATAGAAACTTGGGAGTTATCAGCTTATGGATGTACAGACCATCCATATGAGATTGGATGACATCACCTAGAGAGGAAGTGTAGATAAAGAAGGGGTTAGAGAAATTGAGCCCCAGAGCATTCCAACATTTGGAGACTGAGGACTGAGGAGACGAGAAAGCCAGGGTCTATCATAGGACAAACGTGGGGAAGGAGAGAGCTGCAAGAAAGGAGGGGGAGGGACTAGGCTGCAAGAAGGAATGCTGGTTGGGAGTATTATCTAGTGTTAAGAGCTTCAGAGTGGAGGATTTTAAACACTGCTGAGTGCTGCAGCTCTGTGGAACAGGCTGTGGCAGGACCAACTACCCAGGAGAGGCAGAGTGCTCAGGGTGCAGCCAGGGCTCAGAAGTAGCAAGTCATGATGGGACAGACCAGAGAAGAGGCTGGGCATGTAGGGATTCTATTGATGATGGATAGAGAGAGTCCTCCTCTCTCCCCTCGCCCCCTCCCCAGGCCACCAGAGAGCTTTCAGTTAATTTCCAGATTATTGCTTTCCTACCTCTGCCCCCATCTTCCCGAGAGAATGACTCAGACTTTGGTAGAGACTGTTGTACTCAGAAGTTCTGAAGACCAGGGGACTGAAGGAAGGAACAGATTTTGAGATTAGGATCTAAGAGATTAGATCCTAACAATAGCTAGGCTGGTGGAGAATATGGGAATGTGGTAGGGGTGGGCTTGAGAAAGAAGGGAAGTGAGGAAGGTGGTTAAGAAATGTCTAGATTGATCTAGATTCTTGTGGAGCTGGACAGAATTGGGGTAGAGAAAAGACATATGAAAAGTCCTGCAGGGTTTAGGAACTGAACTCCCTTGAAGGTCAAGACATGGAACAAATGAAAGTCCTTTTCAATAATTTCTTCATTACTTCTTGAATGCAGCAGTGTTTGGGGTGGAGCTTGTGGGTACTGACTAGGGTAGGATTTAAAATGGATAAAGATAATTGGACCCCACCACAAGCCAAGGTTCTGGTCCCCGAAAGAGGCAAAAATCAGGTAAGGTAATTCCTATAGAATATTATCATGAAAGACTTACCCAGGTTTATTCATTCATTCATCAATCCATACATCAATCAACCATCCAAACAATCCCTATAATGTCAGCTCCAGGGGTCTGGGATTTTTATCTCATTCTCTTATATCTCCAACACCTGGAGGAGTGCTTATTCATCCTACAAATGTGCGTTGCCTCCTGGCTATGCTGTCCTCTGTGTCAAGTACTGCTTTATGCTGGTGTACAAGGCAGGCATCTTCCTGTGCTGCCGTTATGTTCTAACTCTCTACTGGTATCACAAATGAACTAGTACGTTTGTAGTTATAAGATGTGGTTTTGTTAAATGGTATAAAGGAAATGCACGTGTCGATGGGCTAAAGAGTAATGAGTGTCTTGAATTAGATTGGTTAAAATAGGCCTCGCAGCTCAAGCCTGAAGGAGATGTGGCCGTCCATGGTGGCAGAAGGAATGGTTATTTTCTAAAGACAACAGCAAGTGTGAAGTATGTAAGGACTGAAAGGATGGGCATATCATTTTATTGCACTGTCTATCAGTGTTATTTTTCCAATAGCATGTGTTCACTTTGTGTCTGTCACATTTTGGTAACTCTTGAAATATTCCATGCTTTTTCATTTTGATAATATTTGTTTTGGAGATCTGTGCTGTTACTATTGTGATTGTTTTTAAGTGCAACAAACCATGTCCTTTTAAGATGGAGAATTTAACTGATAAATGTGGTGTGTGTTCTAGGGCTTCCCATGTGGCACCAGTGGTCAAGAACTCACCTGCTAATGCAGGAGACATAAGAGATGTGGGCTCAGGGTTCAGTTCCTGGGTTGGGAAGATTCCCTGGAGGGGAGCATGGCAACCCACTCCAGCATTCTTGCCTGGAGAATTCCTGGATAGAGGAACCTGGTGGGCTATAGTCTATAGGGTCCTAAAGAGTCAGACACGACTGAACGTTTGTGTTCTAAGTGCTCCACCATCTGGCCCTTTCCCCCATTTTTCTCCCCTCTTGTGCCTCCCTATTCCTTGAGATACAACAATGTTGAAATTAGGCTAACTAATGCCCCTACAATAGCTTCTAAGTGTTTAAGTGAAAGTAAAAGTTGCACATCACTCACTTTAAATCAGAAGCTAGAAATGATTAAGCTTAGTGAAGAAGGCACGTCAAAAGTTGAGACAGGCTGCAAGTTAGACCTCTTGTGCCAAACAGTCAGTCAAGTTGTGAATGTGAAGAAAAGGTTCTTGGAGGAGATTAAAAGTACTACCCCAGAGAACACTCAAATGATAATTAAGTGAAACAGTGTTTTTGCTGATAATGGGGGAAAGTTTTAGTGGCCTGGTTAGAAGATTAACCAGTCACAACATTTCCTTAAGCCAAAACCTAATCTAGAGCCAGGGCCTCACTCTCTTCAATCCCATGAAGACAGAGAGGTGAGGAATCTGCCGAAGAAAAGTGTGAAGCTAATAGCTGGTCCATGTGGTTTAAGAAGCCATTTCTGTAACACAAAATTGCAAGGCGAAGCAGCAAGTGTTGATATAGAGCTGCAGCAGGTTATCCATATTTAGCTAAGATAGTTAATGAACATGGCTATGTTAAACAACAGATTTTCCTTTTTTTTTTTTTTTTGCTAAACTGTGTGGTTTTTGGGATCTTAGTTCCTTGACCAGGGATTGAACCCTGGGCCCTTGGGAGTGAGAGGGCAGAGTCCTAACCACTAGACTGCCAGAGAATTCCTAGACTTTCCATGTAAATGAAACAGCCTTTATTAGAGGAAGATGCCAGCCAGGTCATTGATAAAACTAGAGAGAAGAAGTCAATGCCTGGCTTCAAAGGTCAGCCCAACTCTTTTGCTAGGGGTAAAGTAGCTGGTGAATTGAAGTTGAAGCTAATGCTCATTTACCATAGGGCCTTTGCTTAGGCTAAATTTATTCTGCCTGTGCTCTCTCTAGATGAAATAAAAAAGCCTGAATGAAAGCACATCTGTTTACAACATGATTTACTGAATATTCAAATCCCACTGTTGATTTGAAAGAAAAGATGCCTTTCAAAATATTACTGCTCTTTGACAACACACCTGGTCACCCAAGAGTTCTGATGGAGATGTACAATGAGATTAAGGTTGTTTTCCTGCTGCCAACACAATGTCCATTCTGCAGCCCATGAATCGTGGAGTGATTTTGACTTTCAAGTCTTATTTAAGAAATATGTTTCATAAAGCTCTAGCTGCCATAGAGAGTGATTCCTGTGATGGGGCTGGGCCAAGGAAATTGAAAGCCTTCTGGAAAGGATTCACCATTCTAGATGCTATTAAGAACATTAGTGATTCACAGAAAGATGTCAAAATATCAGCATTCATAAGGATTTGAAAGAAGTTGATTTCAACCCCCATGGATGACTTGGAGGGCTTCGACTTCAGTGGAGGAAGTGACTGCAGATGTGGTGGAAAGAGCAAGAGAATTAGAATTAAAACTGGAGCCTGAAGATGGAACTGAATTGCTGCAATCTTATGGTAAAACTTTAACAGATGAGGAGTATTTCTTATGGAGGAGCAAAGAAAGTGGTTTTTTGAAATGAAATCTACTCCTGGTGAAGATGCTATAAAGACTGTTGAAATGAGAACAAAAGATTTAGAATATTACATGCTCTGAGTTGAGAAAGCAGTGGCAGGGTTTGACTTCAATTTTGAAAAAGAGTTTCACTGTGGGGAAAATCCCATCAAACAGGATTGCATGCTACAGAGAAATCATTCTTGAAAGGAAGAGTCAATCTATGTGGCAATCATTGTTGTCTTATTTTAAGAAATTGCCACAGCCACCCCAACCTTCAGTAACCACCACTCCGATCAGCAGCCATCAACATCAAGGCAAGACCTCTACCAGCAAAAATATTATGACTCACTGAAGGCTCAGATGATGGTTAGGAGTTTTAGCAATAAATATTTTTTAATTAAAGTGTGTACATTACTTTTTTAGACATAATGCTGTGGTACACTGAATGTAAACATAACTTTATATGCACTGGGAAACTGAAAAATTTCTATGACTCACTTTATTGTGATATTCACTTTATTGCAGTGGTCTGGAATTGAACCCACACCATCTCCAAAGTATGCCTGTATATTTATACTTTTTAATGGGAAAGTTGTGACCAGTCACTGGACTGAGGTTTCAGTTCTGCATCTTCCAGTTGTCTCTCTCTGGCTTTCCAACAGTTAACATTTATGAATGACAGTATTTCTCTCAATCCTTTCCAATTTGAAGGATACAACATGGTCTTTCACTGTTTTAATTGCATTTCTTTGACAGTATTGGGGCTGGTGGTAAACATCTTTTCAGGTGTTTATTGGGTGTTTGTTTTCCTTTCATGAACTGCCAGTTCATCTCCCCGCCAATATATTTGGGATTTGTCATATTTTTATTGATCCATTAAAAGTATTTTAAATTCATTCCACTTCAAAAGTAAATAATTTTACATTACTTCTGCCAAGAGAGAAAGAGTCACCAAATGTCACATGTCAGTATTAGGATGTGAGCCCACTGGAAAGGTTGAGGATCACTGCTGGAGACTACATGGCTGCAAATTGACTTTTTGTTCCCTTGGTCCTTAAACTCCAGTGGGAGGGTGGGGAGGTGACCAACAAACCCCAGTTCAGTAAGAAATGTGCACTTCCAATTCAGCAGTCGCCAGCCTAGGTTGGCCCCAGACTCCCTGCTTCCCACCCCTCCTCCCCTCCTGCCTCCCAACTGCCCCCCACTTCACACTGGGTGGTCTCCCCCCACCAAGTTTGAAGGGATTATCCGGGATCAATATTTGAAATAGTTGTATTTTTTTTCTAACTGGAGTTAAGTTTATAAGCTTTTTTTATTTAACCACCAAACACCAGAAATAAAAACCTGGAAGGAAGCCAGTTTGACTCGGAGCCAGTGTACTTCCTCGTAGCCAAGGAACTCACCCTTCTTGTTTTCCCCCAGAAGTTACTGACATTTCCTTTCAAAAGCTGATTCTTCTACTTCTCAAATTCTTCATCGTTCAGACCCTAACCGATTCCCAGAGATCCAGCTTTCCCAGTCCAGCCACAGCCCAACCCCGATACCTGAGCTGTACCTGGAGCCGAAGCCAAGTGACCCGGGCTCTAACTCTGGGGAGCTTTAACCACCAGCTATGCACATGCGGAACAAGGCCCTAGTCAGAGCGGGAGGGGCCCAAGAGCATCTGAAGCCTCTGAAAGCTGGTCCCTGAACAGAGGTGTGGGGAGGGTTTTGCTCATACTAATCCCCAAGGACTGGAATAAATCCACGTACTTATTTACACTCATCATCATCATTATTATTAATACTACAGTGGGTAGCCATTTGCTTCTCCAGGGGATCTTCCCAACCCAGGGATCAAACCCAGGTTTCCTACATTGCAGGCAGATTCTTTACTATCTGAGCCACCAGGGAGGCCCTATTAATATATTATCAATCATTAAACGTGTCTTGAGCACCAACTGTGTAGTAGGCACTCTTCTAGGTACTGGTGAACAAGACTAAGTGGACTCTGGTGAAATTTGCTGCTAAGGGGCAAAGACAGACATGGAATAAATAATTCCACAAAGTCAATAATTACAAGTGTGAAATTCTGCTTAGTCAAGTGGGAATGATTTCATGGCCTCCTTTCTGAATCCTTTGGAAGGATTCAAGGGAGCAGCAAGGAGACTGCCCCAGGCGCTTGTGACGGCAGTCCTTTCCTTCTGCCTCCACACGTAGGGCTGGGCTGTTCTGGGAAAACAGACATCCCTGACGTGAGTAAAAGACCTAGAGGAGGGCATGGGCAGAAGCTGAGCAACCCTGGAGCTGTTTTTTCTTTCCCTGCTTGGGAAACTCCTCTCGAAGTCCAGCCTCACGACTCTGATGAGCACTCTCGGCGCTTTGGGACTTGTCCTGAGACGTGGCAGGATCGTCCCGGCTGGCCTTCGAAGTCATCTCTGAGTCAGCTCTCACTGACCAGCATATTCAGGCCTCCTCCCCTCCGCTCCCCGCTCCTGCTCTTTCATGCTCAGAACTCATGTTCCAGATGGACTCAGCTGGCAAGTGTTTGAGACGTGTCTCAGCATCTTGTGATGTGTTCCTGGATCTCTGGGCCCCTGTGTGGGGTGAGTCACTGGCTATGACTTGATCCCTGCTGCATGTGGGCCCCTTCTTCCTGGGTCCACAAACCAAAGTCCATCATCTGAAAGCAGACCCCCAGGTCCCTGCGACAAGGCCCGGAGGGGACAGCTCTGCACTGAGATACAGCCAGTTGGCCCTGCCCTCCAAGGATTCTTTTTTTCTCCTTTTTCTTCTACATTGATTGTTTCTCAGATTTCCTTTCTCAAGGGATGGGGATAAAAGCACCATCCCACTGGGTCTTTTTCCCTCCCAGCTCCCGTTTATTTCTTAACGTTTGTTAAAACTTTTTTACACCTGGGCTATGAGACTGAATGCAGTTGGGAATGCTGCCAAAGCAGAAATATTGCTGTTCCGTCCAAAACGGTGAATTTCATTTTTAGCAATTTGGAGGAGAAGGTGAATTGGTGAGATGGGGAAATGGGAGGAAAGGGAGGTATTGTCTTTTGGTTAAGAGTCTGCCAGGATTCAAAGCCTGGCACTGTCACTTCCTAGCTGAATGGCTTTGGGCAAATTTTTTGTTTGAGTTTTCTCATCAGTAAAATACAAATAAGCACCCAATTCATAAGACTATTGTGAAGGTAAAATTAGTTAAAACATATACAGATCTTTTTAACAAATCCCTAAAATATGTGTTAGTGCTCTTGTTGATATTACAGGCACTTAGGGAGGTTCACTTTTGTGGATTTTTGCAATTTCAGCCTGGTAATAAGGATTTTTGTGTACTGCCACCCCCTTTTGTCTTTTCTGGATTAGTACTACAAAATAGCCAGTCTTGTATGTTTTCTTCCAGTTTCCGTCAACTCAGATCAATAGTGCTTGGCTGGAATGTTTCCTTTGCTCCGGTATCTCTGGGATCTGCCTCATTTAAGGTTTGGGTGAGGTCTGAGCAGAGGAAACCCATTCCTCACTGAACAATTCTTTTCTCCCCAAGCCTAAAGTCCCCCCTCATTGGTGGCTGACCCTCAGGAGAGCCTGTTTGAATCATCCATTTATCAAGGCATTTATTTACTCATTTATTCCACACACACTATTGGGTATCAACTATCTGTTAGGTAGTGCGAGAGATACAAAGTCTAAAATGATGAAAAATAGTTTCTGTGCTCAAGAGGTCAAAGTCATTTACAAATATAATCCTGGTGTATTAAGTGCCATTATAAAGGTGAGTGTGAGTTACCTGACCTGATCTGAGTGTGGGGGGTTGATGGTGTTCTGTACTGGGTTCTGGGAAACAAAGAGGATTTGGCCAAGTGAAATGAAGGGGATGACATTCCTGGCAAGAAAGCAGCTGGTGCAAATGCCTAGAGAGAGAAAAGAGCGTTGGCTCGGAGTTGGGTGTGGACTCTCTGGGAGGCGTGTGCCAGGAGAGGGCAGGGGTTCCTTTCAGTTTTTCTACTGATGAGCAGGATCTGTCATATTTACTTTATGTTTTCTTATTTTTTTAATTAATTAATTAATTTGGCTGCTCAGGGTCTTAGTTGCTGCTTTCTTATTTCTTTATATTCTATTTCAAATGGTGCTCAAACAATGGTATGCATTTTAGTAATTTTCACTTGACCTATATGAAATTGGGGGATTCATTATATCTATGTTCTGCAATAGTATGTGTATGTTTTCGCACTTCTGGTTAAACACACTGTATTTATCTCAGATACCTTGCAAAAATATCGTGGAAATGAGAGGAGACAAAAATAGGTATAAACTCATAAAGTCAAAGAGAAGAGACAACAGCAGATGGGAAAAGGCAATAAATGTTTGGAATATGAAAATCAGATAAAAGAGAGCTAGAGAGCTATGAAGGGCCTTACACCGAGCTCCTTGTGAAATAGACCCTGAGAGATCTGATGCAGGAGGTTTACTGGGCAAAGCTTTTGGGAACCACACCTCCTGGGGAGTGAAAGATGCAAGGCTGGGCAGAGAGAGAAACGGAACTGGGATGTGGTCATGCCAGTCTGATCTCACAGGAAGCTCTTCAGAGCGCTCCCAAATTGAAGCAAGAGGTTCAGGCCCTTGTGTGCCCCCATGGACCAGTCACTGGATGTGGTTGCCCCGGGAAGGGAGGTAATCTTGGGAGAGGCAGTTTCCTTCATCCAGGGCCAATTCTTGGGAAGGAACTCCTTTGTGAGCCTTCAAGAGACAATACTTCCAGCTGCTGGGAAATGAGTCTCCAGCAAAAAGAGAGCATCTGGGCTTCCCTGGTGGTTTAGTGGCAAAGAATCTGAAGATTCCACTTGCCTTGGGACAACTAAGCCTGTGAGCCACAAAAGCTGTTAGCCTGTGCTCTAGAGCCTGGATGCTATAACTACTGAAGCCCCAAAGCTCTCAGAGCCCATACTCTGCAATAAGAGAAACCACTGAAATTAGAAGCCTGTACACGGCAACTAGAGAATAGCCACCTCCCCCCCGCCATTCACCACCCAAGCACACCAAATAAAGCAACAAAGACCCAAGACACCAAATAAATAAAAACATTTATTTATTTAAAAAAAAAAAAAGGAGGAGCATCCCAACACTCATTACCAAGAGATTCAAAGAGGAAGCAAACTCATTTAGGCCGTAGAGCCCTGGAAAGGATCAGCAACTAGCAATGTGGGAGCCTCTGAGGGCAAGGAGGAGACATGGGGCTGAAAATAGAGATATCCTCTGAAAGGTTGTAAGAGAGAACCCTTTCTTTCCGCAACGAGGCAGAGGGCTGAAGATTTAATGTGGGAGGGGCTTTTACCAGACTGGTTCCAGACCTCGAGACAAGGGAGGCACCTGAAAATGGAAGAGTGTGAGACAGTCTTTGAAAAACAGGGAATTCCACATTCTAATTGGTGAGACCTACAACCCCTTCCCCCACTTAACTTACGGTACTTGAACAATCAGGTTCATAGAGACTAGGCAGGAGTCTAGACAGGAAATTCATCTCTTGGGAGATTGGCCAGCCCACAAGAAAAGATGTACCATACTGAGATTTGGGGGTTCTTGAATCAAAAAACCAGCCAGTCGCCTTATCACTCTCATGAAGATTACCAAGCAATAAACTTCACCTACGGTCACATAGTTTTAATCAGTTTTTAATGCTTCAGTTTCAAATATGGTAAAAGAGTCAATGATTATATTCAGGGGAAAACAACATAAAAACAGTTACAAAACTGATGGCAAAGAGAACTCAGAGGAAAGAGACAATGCAGGAAGCAAAGGAAAACTAAAAGCAAAACAACAAAAACCCTTCAGAGTCTTCAAAGTAAATCAGATGATGTTACATTATCAAAATAAGAACTGATGCTATACAAAGGAACAACTACAGTATAAGAAAATTACTTCTCAATCATGAGTCCAACAAGTGATAAAAAGAAGGCAGACTGTGCCATCCTTGCCATGGAGCTTCCAATGTCACCCTGGGGAAGAGAAAGAGGATCTCTTAGAGGGCTTTATGGATCAGGTCTGTAAGTGGCGAGCATCATATTTCATCAGCTAAAAGGGACACAGCCTAGCTTTGTGCTCAGGGAGAAGGATCTGTTTGGATGAATACATTGTAATGTTTGCCACAAGAAGTGTTAGAAGTCAAGTCAGGGAATTATTATAGCAGGCCTGGAAGTTAGCTAGTCCAGATTAAAGCAGGTGATGGAAGGCTCCTGGAGGGAATGTCTTTAGGGAAAAATGGAACTGAAACCGTATCAGATGCTTAACTGAAAAAAAAGTTGAGTTCAGGGGTTTTTACAATGTTCTTGTCAGTGTAAGAAGAAATTATGATAGTGAAAAATGGCAGATGATAAAAGGAAGGAAATTATTCCCTATAGAAAAAACAGTGAAGGAAAGAAAGGTAATCATTAAGTAGTGATTTAACCAAAAATTGTAACGTATCTGTTTTGGAAGTGTGATGTAGGATGAGGGATAATGAGAAGCAATAGTGCTACATTCTCATTTTCTGTATAGAAAGTCAATGGATAATATATAAAAGTATTGACCTAAAAAGTAACTGTATAACCCTGTTGGTTAGAAATACAGACATAAATACCATACAAAGTAGCAGAAAACACTTCCAAGGAAGATAAAGGAGATGAGGAAGAGTTAGTGGGAATTTTGTGGTTATTGTTTATAAACCTTATATGTTTTGACTCTTGAAACCTTGTCTATGTATCACTTCCAAATAATGATACATGTAAATCAACTATACTTCGATAAGAAAATAATAAGGACATAAAAAGTCCATGCGTAGGACCTGCTTCAGGGGTGACTGGATTCAGAAACTCATACAAAGTTATCAGGGAGGGCTTGATTTCTCAGCTCTGCTCTCTTGAATTCATTTTTAGTTAGGCCCTTTTCATGGACATAGGACCTCCTGGCTGTGTTTTTCTTTCCTCCTCCCTCTTCTCTCTTGTTCTCTCTTTCTTATTAAAAAAGATTTAATTGCGGCTACAAAACACATGAGGCTTCCACCTTAACCATTTTTAAGTGTACAGTTTAGTAGTGTTAGGGATATTTACATTGCTGTGCAGCAGATCTCCAAAAGTTTATATCCCTGACATAAGTCTTCCTTCTCCCATCCCCAGCTCCTGGTACCCACCCTTCTACTTTCTGCTATTTTCTTATAGCTATTAATGGCAGCAGAAGGAAACCTCACTTTCCTGATAAATCTGACAAAATCCCAGGATTGTTCCACTAGAGTGACCAGGGATTGGCCAGCATCCCCCAAACAAATGGCCTGAGAGTCAAGGTGAGTGGTTGCCCAATACTTACTCTTATCTCCATGAGCTATCAAGCAAGCAAATTTATCTCAACTCTCCAACAGACTTGTAAAAATCTCTTTAGTATAAACGTTTTCTTTTAAGAGTTATTATTTTGATAAGTAGAAAATTCTGATTATTAGTAACTTTAACCTTCTTTGGGAATATGCATTAGTTATTTTGTTTTTTTTCTTTATGAATTGTCTGTTCATGCTTTTGCCCATCCATGGTATTAATAAATACATTTATCAGGCTTCTCAATTCTAATAAATATGTAAAAATATGTTTAAAATTATATCTCACAGAACTTTGCACAAGACTTTAGAAATTACCTAGTAGCTTACTCTCATTTTACAACAAAGAAGGATAAAGGATGGAGAAGTCAAGTGTGAAGCTAGCTCAAGAACCCTGTTGGTAATGGATGAAGGAAAAGAAAACCCCATTTGATTCTCTGCCTGTTAGATTATACAGCCCCTTCAATAACTCCTGAATTTGGTTCTCCTCAAAGTCACATTTTCTGCCCAGTCACCATTTTCAGGGTTTACAGAGAGCCATCTTTATTTTCCCACAGTTTGCAGCATTTTTAAAAGACAGGATAAATAGCTGAGATTTGTAAGCTAACTTGAGGCCCCTTGTGATTTTATGCATGAGAGCAACCCCCTCTCCTCACCTTGCAAATTTCCACTCCAGCCAGCATTGGATCCTATTTTGCCATTTAAATAATACAAGTTACAGGGGGAGAAAAGATTAATCTTGTAACTCTGTCAAAGAATGAGAATGAAATGTTGATTTTCTTGCGGGGGAGGGAATGCAAAGGATAGAGCAACCATCTGGCCTCGGTGCCTTTTTGCTTTGCACTCCTGGAGTCTCCTGCATTGCAGCTGGATTCTTTACCAGCTGAGCCGCCAGGGAAGCCCACTCATGAAGCTTGGGACCACAAAAGAGATTGAAAATATACCCTGGTTGGAATGAAGCATTCGCTGCTCCTCCTGCTGCCTCACTTAGCGTTAGTGATATGGTTGCTGTGTGGCCAGAGCAGATGTAATTTGTAGAAGAGTGACTGGAGGGTTTAGTGTTTCAAAATGTAAACTGAACTCTAAAGAACAGGGGGCATGGGCAGGATTTTCTTTCGATGAGGAAATCTCTTTGTCCAGAGTAAACTTGAAGCAATTGTGTTTTGTTGACTCTAAGTTTCGAGACTAATCAAGTGTCTACTGCAGTTTGGAAGGCTAACTGCTGAACTCTATTTTTATCTGGAACTTCGTGTTTCCTTTTTCCCTGACAGTGTGGACCACTCAAGCAATAATAGGTTAGATAGCTGCCTCAGTTAGACTGCTTTTGGGAGAGTAGATGAATTCTCTTCAGTAGATAATAGAGAGGTTTAGAATTATTGAGAGATGGGATTGGAGCTTCAGATGGACAAATCTTCAATGGTAAAAGCAGGAGGGCAGGGTTAGAACTAAAAATAATGGCTAGAACACTTAGTTGGTATCAGTCATTGCAGGAAACCTTCACAAGTATTATCCCATTTAATGTTAATAACAATCTATGAGAGAGGTACTGCTATCTTTACTTCACAGATGAATAAGCGGAAGCTCACGGTAGTAAAGTCACTTGCCCAAGGTAACACCACTAGACTTCTTGGGGCCAGAGCAGGCAGTCTGATCCCGGCACCCTGGGCTCTTAGTCTTTCTCTTTAAAGCTCCATGATTGCCCTGAAGGTTGTATCCCCTGCTCCTGAAATAGGAGGTGCCCCTCAAACATTAACCAGCTGAATGTATGATTACTCCATGCTGCCTTGGCCTGGGTCAGGGTCCGTGTTCTCTGAGAGCCAGGGAGAACTGAAAGCTGCATTCAGATGACCTTCCAGACAGTTGTCACAGTCAGAAACCCTTTTTCTTTCAGCAGAATGAAAATACCTATTTTAAAATAGTGGTTATTAAGATTATCACAATTAAAGTAGAAAAACGTAATGGCTGAATGTTCAATGGCAGAGGGTTGGTTAAATAAACCATGGAATGCAATGATGGAATGCTTAACAGCTGTTAAAATCAAGTTGTAGAATAGCACATGACATAAAATGCATTCTTGATACATTGTTCAAGGGAAAAACCAGGTTACAAAATACTATGTAGAGCATTAGCTCAATACTGAAAGAAAATAAAATAAAGTATTGGTAGTAGTAATTTCTGTGTGATGAGAGTATAGATGGTTTTAATTTTCTTCTTTGTGATGTTTAAATGTTTTTTCAAATTTTCTACAATAACTATGAATTTCATATTCAGAAAAAAGCAACAACATGTTTTCCTTTAAAAAGCAGTTGTAATCAGATTTTGATTCTTATTTTCATATTTAAGATATGAAGTTACAATTTAATGAAAGACAACATAGCGTAGCTGGTAGGAAGCTGGTCAGTGGAGCCAGACTGCACTGTTCAAATCCCAGCTATACTGTTTATAAACTGTGTTACTTTGGTGAAATTAGTTAACTTATCTGTGATTCAATTTCTGTATGTGTAAATGGAGAAGGTATTACTTCCTACCTCAGAGAATTGTTATGAGGATTGAATGAACGAATATAGCTAGAGTATTTGGAACAGTCAGTATGAGTTCATTATTAGTTTATCATTAAAAATTCTCCCCAATTCTCTTATCCCACCTTTAAAAATTCACAAGCGGAGGACTTTGCTGGTGCTCCAGTAGTTATGACTCTGTGCTACCAATGCAGGGGGCCCAGAGTGGATTCCTGGTCAGGGAACTAGTTCCCACCTGCCACAACCAAAGACTGATGAGCCCACGTGCTGCAATTAAGAGCCAGTGAAACTCCAGGACTTTGGCCACCTCATGTGAAGAGTTGACTCATTGGAAAAGACTCTGATGCTGGGAGGGATTGGGGGCAGAAGGAGAAGGGGACGACAGAGGATGAGATGGCTGGATGGCATCACCAACTCGATGGACGTGAGTCTGAGTGAACTCCGGGAGTTGGTGATGGATAGGGAGGCCTGGCGTGCTGCAATTCATGGGGTCGCAAAGAGTCGGACACGACTGAGGGACTGAAATGAACTGAACTGACACCAAATAAATAAATAAATGTTTTTTTAAATGCACAGGCAGAGGTGCACGTAGGTCAGAAATTTTAAAGCCTGTGTATTTGGAATTCTAGTTCAAATCTGTGACTAGGATATGCCAAAGAGCACCCCAGGAAGAGGTCCAACTGAACCACCTAGGGCTCATGATCACCATGAAAATAAGTAGATTTTGCAAAAATTCAGATTTATTATGCCCTCACTTATTAGCTGAATTAGCCAAAATATATTAATAGTTAAAACTGGGGGGAAATTAAAATATAAGAGAGAGAGAATTTTTTCCCATCTCAACCCTCAAATCACCTTCTACCATGATTCTTGACCTCCCTATGTTCCCCAAATATAAGCCACCTTATTTTGTGAAGCTTCAAATTCGTGTCTTCTGTTTCACTCTTCATCCTTCATCCTCCACACACCCCTCCCCTCAGCCAGCACCCCACTCTCACTCCCTGGTCCGGCTTTAATGACTGACCGCCACACAGAAGAGGCTGAATTCCACGCCAGCCTGCAATAGCCTCTGACCTCTTCAGCTTCTGAGGTCCTGGGAAAGGGAGCCTGAACGTGACCCTGTCAGGAGAGTGGGAAGTGGCAGTGAGATGCCCCAGAGGACCTGCCCCAGGCTGGCCTTATCCTGGTGTGCAGGCTGGGATTTCCTGCCCGGAAGCACCAGGCCTGGACACAATGGGAGTTATCAGTAACCATCGGGGGATCGCGACCATGGTGGGAGCCCTTCACTTAGCTATGGGTTTTCCAGGCCTTTCCTGTGTGAATCTTTACTTCCGTGGAAGCTCTTGTTTTGATCTTTTTCAAGATGGAAGCCCCTTCCCCCAGCTTCCCACCCTCTGTCGCTTTGGGTCAGCTGCCTTTCACTTCTCATCCTTCGGGTCCTCCTTTGGATCTAAGTCAACTGAAGATGGTAATGAGCAGAGTCTGGATAAGGAAAGTGTTTCCACCCTTTCTAGATCTTTTTCTCTTTTTAAAATTATAGGTGAAATTAATGTATTAATTGTTTCCATGATGACAATAGTATCATCCATCAACTGAGAAAATTAATAAATGATACCTGTATTGAGGTTTACATTCTTAATCTAAGAGATTATTTGGCTTATTTAACAATATTCATAAGAGGGTCTTTTTATATTAAAAACAAAGGATTTTTTTTTCTAAGCTCAATAGTTTACTTACTATTTGTTTACTTACTAAGAAAACATTTTAAAGGAAACAATTTATTATGTTGCAAGTCTTAATGGTACAAACAGCAGGTTTGCTTTAAAAACTTATGTTGCAAAATAATAACTCTCATTTACTGCATTCTTAAGTTATGTATCAAGTGGTTTGCTCATGTTAGCTTGTTCCGTCCCCAGGACCACCTATTTTACGAATGACAAAACCACTCCTCAGAGAGGCTGAATAACTCACTGAGATCACTTAGGGTGTAAATGTCAGAGCTGAGTTTTGAACTCTGACTGTGTGACCACAAGGTTGGTGTTTTTAACCCTATACTCTACTGCTGCCTCCAAAGTAGTTGAGACCACTCATATCTACCAGTGATCTCAAATATTATTGTTGTATTGGATGTGGCTTTAGGTCTGAAAACTTATCTCCCCTGCCATACCCCCGCCATACTAACCCCAGTCAGTTTCTTAAAACTTACCTTGCCCACAGGGCTTCAGCATCTCTAAGCTCAGAAAAGAAGAAAAGATGATGGCATTTGTTCCCACAGACTCCCTGTATTTCAAAAGATGAAATAAATTAAGCCAACATACAAAGAAACTGTTGACAAGTTAAACAGAGGTATGATTTTTCCGATGTGTATATCTGTATATGTGATAATGTATGTGTATATGTATAATAGCAGATACTTTTCAAATAATACTTAGGATGTTCCTATCTTTCCATACTTTCCTATCCTCATCTAGCTATAAGGTCATTGAGTGTTGCCAATTCCTACTTCCCGAGCTGGATGTGGGAAAAGAGAAAGCAAAGCAAAGGAAAAGAAAGGAGGGGGCAAGGAGAAGGAGGAAGAAAGTGCGCTTAGAAATAGAGGTGCAGGGTTAAGACTACCCAAGGACAACACACTGTCCCTTCCTTTCAACCTGGATTCCTTAGCAGCTGTCCCTCTGTCCTCTCCTGCAAGAGGATGAGCTGCTGTGGGCAATGAGCCCCACCCCAAGGGAGGCAGCCAGGTCTGGGGGACTCCTGATGGGAGGCCTGCTCTGACTCAGAGGGGGTGGGCCAGACCCGCACCTCCCTGTTTGCACTTGGATTCCACTGGGACCCATTGTACAATGACTCAGATCAGTGCTCACTGTCCCGTGAAGCCTGAGGGATGGATGTCAGTGCCTGCTCTGGGTTAACACCCCAACAGTCAATTTAATGTACTTAATTAATTTTTGTGATATCCAGCCAGCAGCCTGAGGGGTGGATCTCTGAGATCATCGTGACACATGTGCCTGCAGCTCCTTGGGCTCCGCAGTCACTGTGGTTTCCACGGGACCTTGAGTCACATGCAACGCCACTGGTGTACTTAGAGGAGCACCGTCCCGGAAGGTGGCCCACGTGAGAACCCGGGAGGGAGGAAATGCTGTGCATCAGAGGAGCCATACTGCTGCACCCCCCCCCCCGGGTTAAGTGACCTCATGCGGGTGCCTCTGTGGCCTCCATAGAAAAAAGCAACTGTGGGTCCTTTGGGGGGTGCTGTGAAAGTCATGCACCTTGGGGGAGCTTGGAGATTTTTCTGGGAAATCAAAATTTATTGACCAAGGACCCTAAGATTTCCTGGAGAGTTCTGAGTTTTGGTCAGGTACCCTTCTTCCCAGGTCTCAGGTAGTCTGCCCAGGGTTTTGTGAAATTCGTGGTCTAGAAGCTCTGGGGTGACTCTGTATATTGGGAAATCACTGCTATCCAGCAAATCCTTGGAGGTCTTGTGACCCGGATAAGGAAAAAGTCTAGTGCTAGACTCAAGTGCTGCTTCATTCAAGTAAATGGCCTCAATTCAACCACAATGAGGAAATTCAGCTTTCTCTGTGGGGACGGCTCCCATTAGTCAGATACGAAAAGTTGAATGACCAATGATACCAACTCATGCACGCCTAAGGCCCAAGGTCGGGGGTGGAGGGTGAGATCTGAGGAAGGGCTGTTCCCATTTACCAGGAGCACCACTGCCCCAGCTTTGTCCCTTTGCTCTGACCACTCCTGTCTCCTAGCACCCTCTCAGAGGCAACCCAGCACCATCTTCCCCTGCCTAGAGTGACAGTAAGGGCATTCTCCCTGGGTCAGCTGGGTCAGCCCAGCCTACCATCTCCAAGTTCACATGCTGTATTCAACACCAGGCCCAGTTCTTGTGGCTGAGAGGACAGAGCCCTCTGCCTGCCCATGACCTCCTGACTCAAACACCCACTCGCACCAGACAGTGGATGAAAGTTGCTCTTTCCCACAGTTAGCTCTTGAGGTCTTTGCTTCTTTATGTCCAGTTCTCAATACAGTAAATTCTAGCTCTGCTTAAAAATGAAACAGGAGAAAATGGTTTAGAAGACAAAGAAGATTTTTTTGCCTCTTCTACAGATTAAGGATGATTGTAAGGACAGAGCCTGGTCTGTAAGGATTCTTTGGTTTAGGTAATATGTGGTTGGGGAAGTCATAATCTTTTCAAGGGGCTTTTCCACTGCATTAAAGAAAGTGCCGTAGCTCCATTTGGGAAACAGGGGCATGGGAAGATAAAGAGGTACAGTCATTTCACAGCTTCAAATAGGAAATAAAGACTGAACTTGCAGTTCTTTCAAGTTTTAAATTCTGTTCTACCATGTTCCTCGAGGGGGAGGCCTGGAGACCCGAGGGGCCTTCAGCTATAAAAATCTGTGTCTGGACCATCAATATTAAGTTGGCAGCACCATGTAACAAAAGCTTAAGAATGCGCTTGTACCCAGCAGCTCCACTTCCAGGAAGCTCTTCTGTGAAATTAGAGCTGTGCAAAAAAATAGTTGGGTTCAAACCTTGGATTGGTAAGATCCCCTGGAGGAAGGCATGGCAACCCACTCCAGTATTCTTGCCTGGAGAATCCCCTGGAGAGAGGAGCCGGTGGGCTACAGTCCATAGCGTTGCAAAGATTAGGACACAACTGAAGTGACATAGCACACACGCAGGGAAATAGTGATGTTCATCACAGGGTTGTCTATAATATAAAAAAACTAGAAACGGCCTAATATCAAACAATAGGGAATACATGGTTGTAATGTATTCATTATTCATTATGTACTGTTGAAAGCGATGAGAAGAGTACTGTCAAAGAAACAATATATTGTTAAATGAATAGGCGGGCTTCAAGACAGCAGGTATAGTATTACCCCAGTTTTAATTTAAAAATATGTATATGTCTCAGAAAACTATTAGTGATATTATTTATGGATAGTTTAAATGTTCTTATGCTTCTAAATTCTCTGCATTGAATATGCATTTGTTTTTTAGTAAAAAATACATGTACAATAAATGTTACAAAGAGAGTACTCAGGAAAGTAACTAAGGGGAATTCCCTGGTGGTCCAGGTGGTTAGGACTCGGCACTTTCACAGCGGAAGGCCTGGTTTCAGCTGCTGGTTGGGGAACTAAGATCCCACAAGCTGTATGCTGCTGCTGCTGCTAAGTCGCTTCAGTCGTGTCTGACTCTGTGTGACCCCATGGACTGCAGCCCACCAGGCTCCTCTGTCCATGGGATTTTCCAGGCGACAGTACTGGAGTGGGGTGCCCAGTGGAGCCAAAAGAGAAAAAAGTAAGATTCTAAGTACTGGGAAACAAAGAGTGTGGCTACTTGTGGATCTTGTTGAACAGCCTTAGCAAAGACCTGGATAAGTCATTTAATTAATCTCTGAGGTTTGAAGCTTTCTCACCTGTCCATCACCCAGGCTTGGGGAGAGACACAATTACTGTTGGGACGAATCTCTCAAAGTTTAATAGTTTTATAAATACCTTATTCTCAATACTATTTACAGGATCCATACTTTACTTTCCATAACTCTCATAACAGGAAGTAGTAATAATAATAATAGCTGAAATTGAGTCATTAATTTCTATTAACCAGGCTCTATGGCTCAGATGGTAAAGAGCTGCCTGCAATGCAGGAGACCAGGATTTGATCCCTGGGTTGGGAAGATCCCCTCGAGAAGGGAATGGCAACCCACTCCAGTATTCTTGCCTAGAGAATTCTGTGGACAGAGGAGCCTGGCGCGGTGAAGTCCATGGGGTCGCAAAGAGTCAGACTTGACTGAGTGACTAACACACACACGGTAAGTAAACATTTTACATATATAAACCCATTTTAATTCCTCCTTTACTGACTTCCTTCTTTCTGTCATATGTCCCACGGGATCTGCTGGCAAATTCTGTCAGTTCCTACTTACAACATATGCAGGTGCCAATTGATCACTCCTCACCACCTCCTCCACGGCCACTCGAAGCCACTTCACTCTCGTGAGCCTGCGTCACTGCAACAGCCTCCCAGCTGGTCTTCTTGCTGCTCTCTGCCTGCAGTCTGTTAAAATGTAAATCAGATAATTTAATTAATCAGCTCACTTATAGCTCCCCTTCTGGCTCAGAAGAAAAGCCATAATCCTTACAGCAATCTGTAAGATTCCACACGCCTCTACATGCGCTACTCTTCCTCTGTACTTCCCTAAAACACCTTAAAGAATCTGCCTGCCATGTGGGAGACCTGGGTTCGATCCTTGGGTTGGGAAGATCCCCTGGAGAAGGGAAAGATTACCCCTCCAGTATTCTGGCCTGGAGAATTCAGGGAGTTGCAAAGAGTCGGACATGACTGAGTGACTTTCACTTTCACTTTCAAAACACCTTACCCTCTGACCATGTTATCTTTGCTGAACTGGCTTTCCTTTTTATCCAATTTATATTAATGTATTTTAAAATAAAAAATGTATACATTTATGGTATATACTATGGTGATTTGATATCTTATATTCCTAATGATTACTACAGGCAAGGAATTAATGTAGCAGCTCCTTACAGCTGCCATTTTTTTGTGGATGTGATGTGTACACCTGAAATCTGCTCTCTCAGCCTATTTACAGGTTGATATGATATTATTAGTATAGTCCTATGCCTGTACAGTAGGCTCTAGACTTAATTCAATTCATCCTACCTGACTGCACTTTGTACCCTTGACTAGCATCTCCCAGTTACCAATCCCACCTTCCAGTCCTTTTGTACCCTCTGCTTCTGTAAGTTCCACCCTTTTTTTTTAGATACACATGTAAGTTAGATCATACAGCGTTTGTCTTTATCTGTCTTGCTTATTTCACTTAGCATAATGTCCTCCAGGCTCATCTATATTGTAGCAAATGGCAGCATGTCCTCCTTTCTCTGAGTTAAATTTTACTTATATATATAAAAATACACATATATAACATCTTGTTTATCCATTCATTTGTCAGTGGATACTTGGGTTGTTGCCAAGTCTTTCCTTTGTGAATAGTGGTGCAATGAACATGGGAGTGCAGATGGCTCTTTAAGATCCTGGTTTCATCTTCTTTGGCTATATACTTAAAAGCGGGATTGCTGGATCACAAGCTAGTTCTACTTTTTTTTTTTTTTTTTAAGAAACCTACATGCTATTTTCCATAATGGTCATACAATATTCTTATATTCTTTCCAGAACTGGTGAGGGTGTAGAACATCCTCTCCAACACTTGCTATTTGTTGTCTGCTTGATAAAAGCCATCCCTAACAGGTGTGAGATGATCTCTCATGGTGGTTTTGATTTGCATTTGCCTGATGAATAATGATATTGAGTATTTGTTCATATATCTTTGGCCATTTGTATGTTTGCTTGGGAAAAATATCTATTTTGGTCCTTTATTTTAAAATTGGGTTGTTTTCTTGCTATGAGGTTTTTGAGTTCCTTATATATTTTGGATATGAACTCCTTATCAGATGTATGATTCCCAAATATTTTCTTCCATTCTGTAGGTTGTTGCTTCACACTGTTTTATGTTTCCTTTGCTGTGCAGAAGGTTTTTAGTTGGATACATTCCAACTAAAAACTAGTTTGGAAGTGTTTTTTCCTCTTCAGTTGTTTGAAAATGTTTGAGAAACATTGGTAACAATTCTTTGTCAACAGTTTGGCAGAAATCACCATGAAGCCATCAGGTCCTGGGCTTTTATTTGCTGGGAGGTTTTTTTTTGTTTGTTTGTTTTTACTGATTCAATCTTCTTACTCACTATTGACTTGTTCAGATTTTTTTTTTCTTCATTATTCAGTTTCTTCATAACCTCAGTGATAGATTATATGTTTCTAGGAACTCATCCATTTCTTTTCAGTTGTTCAATTTGTTGATGTATAAATGTTCATTGTAGTCTCTTATGAGCCTTTGTATTTCTGTGGTATTGGTTATAACGTCTCCTCTTTCATTTATTTGGGCTTCCCTGGTGGCTCAGGATAAAGTGTCTGCCTGCAATGCAGGAGACCTGGGTTCAGTCCCTGGGTTGGGAAGATCCCCTGGAGAAGGAAATGGCAACCCACTCCAGTATTCTTGCCTGGAAACTCCCATGGACAGAGGACCCTGGTAGGCTATGGTCCATGGGGTCGCAAAGAGTCGGAGATGAATGAGCAACTCCACTTTCTTTTTTCTTTCATTTATAATTTTATTCATTTGAGCCTTCTTTTTTTTTTTTCTTAATATGGCTAAAAGTTTATATATTTTAGTTTTTTTTTTTAAAAAAAAACAA
Organism: Aepyceros melampus; assembly: GCA_006408695.1. Classification (NCBI taxonomy): domain Eukaryota; kingdom Metazoa; phylum Chordata; class Mammalia; order Artiodactyla; family Bovidae; genus Aepyceros; species Aepyceros melampus. The sequence continues at coordinate 234,067 of SJXQ01008230.1, read as the reverse complement.
CTCTTGGGCTTCCCCAGTAGCTCAGTGGTAAAAGAATCTGCCTGCCAAGGCAGACATGAATTTGATCCCTGGTCTGGGAAGATCCCCCATGCCGAAGAGCAACTAAACCTGTATGCCACAGCCACTGAGCCTATCTATGTTCTATAGCCAGGGATCCCCAACTACTGAGTCCATGTGCCACAATGACTGAAGCCCATGCATCCTAGAGTCTGTGTTCCACAACTAGAGAGGTCATTGCAACGAGAAGCCTGCACCACAGCTAGACAGTAGCCCCCACTTGCTGCAACTAGAGAAAAGCCCACATAGGAACAAAGACCCAGCAAAGCCAAAAAACAAAAAAAAAACTCTTAGTTTCATTGATCTTTTCTATTGCTTTTTCCTATTTCATTTATTTCTTTTCTGTTCTTTATTATTTCCTTCCATATACTAACTTAGTTAGTAGTTTGCTCTTCTTTTTCTAGTTCCTTGAGGTGTGAAGTTAGGCTACTTATTTGAGATCTTTCCCTCCTCTTAATGTAGGCATTTATTGCTATAAACTTCCCACTTAGAATTATGCTGCATTCCGTAAATCTTAGTATGTTGTGTTTCCATTCTCATTTGTCTCAAGGTATTTTAAAATTTTCTCTCTTGGTTTCTTCTTTGACCATTGGTTGTTCAGGAGTATATTGTTTAATTTCCACATGGTTATGACTTTTCTATTTCCTCTTATAGTTGATTTCTAATTTCATTCCATTGTGGTCAGAAGAGATGCTTAGGATGACTTCAATATTCTTAAACTGGCTAAGACTTGTTTGGTGGCCTAACATATGACTTATTCTGAAGAATATTTCATGTGTGCTTAAAAAGAATTTGTTTGATGAAATGTTCTATTATGTCTGTTAGGTCCATTTGGTCTAAAGTATAGTTCATGTACAACATTTCCTTGTTGATTTTCTGCCTGGATGTTCTATCCATGGTCGAACATAGGGTATTGAAGTTCTTTACTATTACTGTGTTGCTATCTATTTCTGCCTTCAGTTCCATTAATATTTGCTTTATGTATTTAAGTATTCTCATGCTGGGTGTATGTATATATTTACAATTGTTATATCCTCTTGATAAATTGACCCCTGTATCATTACATAGTGACTTTATTTGTCTCATGACAGTTTCTGACTTATAGTCTATTTGTCAGATGTAAGTATAGCCACCCCTGCTCTCTTTCAGTTACCATTTGCATGGGATATCTTTTATCAGCGCTACACTTTCAGGCTATGTATGTCCTTAAAGCTAAAGTGAGTCTTTTGTGGGCAGCATATTATTCCATCTTTTTTTTTTCATCCATTCAGCTATTCTGTATCTTTTGACTGGAGAGTTTAATCCATTTAAAGTATTATTAATAGGTAAGGATTGGCAATTGTCATTTTAAAAATTGTTTTTTGGCTGTTTAATAGGTTGTAGGTTGTTGCTTCACCTGTTTTATGTTTCCTTTGCTGTGCAGAAGGTTTTTAGTTGGCTACATTCCAACTAAAAACTAGTTTGGAAGTGTTTTTTCCTCTTCAGTTTTTTGAAAATGTTTGAGAAACATTGGTATTAATTCTTTGTCAACAGTTTGGCAGAAATCACCTTGTTCTTTTCTTTCTTGCTTGCTGTCTTCCTTTGTGATCTGATGAATTTTTTCATAGTGGTAAGCTTTGATTCCTTTCTCCCTCTTTTTCTAAGCCTGAGCATTTCTTTAAGAGAAGTTTTAAAATTACCAATTTTATCTCTTTACTTGGTATAAATCTATTCAGATTTTATATTTATTCTTGAGTCAGTTTCTATAGTCTGTGTCTTTCTAGGAATGAGTCAGTTTCTATAGTCTGTGTCTTTCTAGGAATTTGTACATTTCATCTAAGTTGTCTACTTTTGTTAACATACAGTTGTTCATAGTATTCCCTTATAATCCTTTTGTTTGTCTAAGACATCCCCTCTTTCATTCCTGATTGTAGCTATAATTGCAATTCAATGAAAGATAGTGTATAACTATGGAAACGAGATATTTTTATTCAAGAAAACAAATGTCTTTGTAAGATTTCAAAAAGACTAATGTAAACTAAGAAACCAATAATCACCTATCTTAATGTCCGTTTGTTCCAGCAGTGCTGGAACACAGTGCTTAGGAATTGTCTTATAGACCAGGAAAATTAGAAGGAACATCCTGTGTGTTGGAATTGCTACCATTGGAGTCTCATGGCATTACCAAAAAGGTCATGTCTCTGCTTATAGAGCAGCTAAGAGTTATCTGATAATGTACAGGAATATTTTATGGGCAGAAACAATTTCAAATAAGATTAAAACTGTCATAATATTTAACCACCATTGTTCACTAACCTGATGAAAGCATGAAGGGCAGAATTCACTAACTCTTCATTGCTCTCTTGAGTTGTTTTCAGAAAGGCAGTTAAGAAACAGAAAGGGAAAATCATGACTTCCCAGTTCACACAAATCATGTAGATCTGCTACAGGAGGATATTCTAATCATTGAATGTTTAGCTATGGGTTTAATAAGCTGTTATTTGGAAATGAGCTAGAATATTTAGGAGAATGATAATATAGGTTTAAGGACTTTTATTGACCATGGGATATTCTAGTACATTCAAACTATAACCAGTTGAGGTATCTCCTATTTTTCATACAATTTTACAAATGAAAATTGTCTACTTCTTTTAAATATGGTAAAATCAGATCCTAAATCAGATACCACTCTGAGCTCTGCCATAATACTAAAAATCAATGTTTGTTCCAAAACAGCAGTAGTTCTGGTTGTCTCATTTCATATTTGTGTCTCAACCATAATTCTTTGGGCCATACCAGCATCCAATGAAGAGTTGTAGAATCAGTAAATGATTAATAGTAGCTGTCTGTCACTAGAGTTCCAGTGTAAATAATAATAATGGAAACCTCCTTTGTGTTGAAGAGGTATCATAGTTCAAAGGCAAAATAACCTCTCCCAGCAGCTATCCAAATCCCCTGAAGGATTAGTCCCCTGAGTGATGAAGCACCCCAATTCAAGGTTCCAAAAACTCAGCCTGTCGGAAATATCAGAGCCTTAAAACAATCACTTTTAAAACACTGTTGTTGTAAGGATTTTCTTTGATTTAAATGTTGTTTCTTTTGGAAAGGGCTTGTTATTTTTCTAAGCAAGTTGGGTCATTGAACTGGGCAAACTGGGGAAAGGGAAGATTAAAGAAGACATTTTAAAAACAGAAACTATATTCACTATTTTGTATATGGCTTGACTGAGTTTCTGTTGCCTTACATTTAATTTAACCAATAAATGCTTTTTATTAAAAAGATACTGAAAATATAATTCAATGTAAGAATTTTAATAAGATACTTAGCAAAATAAGTATCTTAGCAAAATAAGGGCTTCCCTGGTAGCTCAGACAGTAAAGCATCTGCCTGCAATACAGGAGACCTGGGTTCGATCCCTGGATTGGGAAGATCCCCTAGAGGAAACGGCAACCCACTCTAGTCTCTTGCCTGGAAAATCTCAAGGACAGAGGAGCTTGGTAGGCTACAGTCCATGGGGTCGCAAAGAGTTGGACACGACTGATCGACTTCACTTCACTTAGCAAAATGTTGACAACTGCAAACTGGATGATGGGCTTTGGGGGTTTCATTATTCTCTCTCTATTATTATCCATTTATATTATAGCTATTATAAAACTAAGCTAATGAATGAGGTAAAGTCGCTCAGCTAATGAATAGTGAAGACAAAAGCCGAATAGTTATATCAAGAGTTGTCATTAGGTAGGGTCCTAGGTGGCCATGATAAACTAAAGGTATTTCAAAGTTATGAGGGATTTGAAAGTATGGCTAAGAAGAAGCAGCTGACCAGCTTAGGTAGGAGAATGGAACAGTCATTCAGAAAGAGGGAGATGCCTTGTCCAAGGAGAGTGGCCTCTTTCCCTTGTAGAGTTTCAGTTCCTGGTTCCTTTGCCCATGGGCCCAGCTATACAAATAGCTTCTGCCCTTGAATCTCTGTGCCATTACTGATCCCTTTTTCCTTCATGTTTATCTTTAAAAGTTGATTCCCTTTCTTTTTTGAACTGGCTTGAGTCAAACTTCTGTTCCTTCACATCAAAATAGGCATCCTCAAAACAAATGATTATTTATACCTGTTACAGTCAGAATCTGCCCCAGTGGAGTGGCCCTGCCAATCTTGGGATCAAATGGTGTTCAGCATCTCATGGAGGGTTAGCAGAGACCCTTGTAGGAGCTAAATATCATCCAATCAAAGCCAATTCTATCTCCCCCCGAGGTACAAGTGCACCAGGAGAGAATTAAATGCATTTTCTCAAGAGATTTTAAGAGGTCTAGACAGTAAATAGAAATAAATAGAAAAAGCTAATAGGTAATTTGCTGTGGTGGTTTCCTAGGGACCATGTTGATCAAAGAAGTCACTGAAGAGTCAAGTTGACCTCCAGGTTGTGTGCTGGACAAATGATCTTGCCTGAAGTGTTTTACATTCTGAGTGCTCAGTTCAGTTCAGTCATCAGTTGTGTCTGACTCTTTGCAACCTCAGGGACTGCAGCATGCCAGGCTTCCCTGTCCATCACCAATTCCGGAAGCTTGCTCAAACTCACGTCCATTGTGTTGGTGATGACATCAAATCATATCATCCTCTGTCATTCCCTTCTCCTCCCGCCTGCAATCTTTCCCAGCATCAGGGTCTTTTCCAATGAGTCAGTTCTTTGCATCAGGTGGCCAAAGTATTGGAGTTTCAAATTCAGAATTAGTCCTTCCAATGAATATTCAGTACTTCTTACCTTTATGATTGACTGGTTTGATCTCCTTGCAGTACAAGGGACTCTTTTAAAGAGTCTTTCCCAACACCACAGTTCAAAAGCATCAATTCTTCAGCACTAAGCTTTCTTTATGGTCGAACTCTCACATCCATACATGACTACTGGAAAAATCATAGCTTTGATTAGATGGACATTTTTTTGGCAAGTAATGTCTCTGCTTTTTAATATGCTGGTTAGGATTGTCATAGCTCTTCTTCCAAGGAGCAAACGTCTCTTAATTTCATGGCTGCAGTCACCCTCTGCAGTGATTTTGGAGCCCAAGAAAAGAAAGTCTCTCACTGTTTCCACTATTTCCCCATCTATTTCCCATGAAGTGATGGGACCAGATGCCATGATCTTAGTTTTTTGAATGTTGAGTTTTAAGCCAACTTTTCCACTCTCCTCTTTCACTTTCATCAAGAGGCTCTTTAGTTTTTCTTCACTTTCTGCCATAAGGGTGGTGTCATCTGCACATCAGAGGTTATTGATATTTCTCCCAGCAATCTTGATTCCAGCTTGTGCTTCATCCAGCCTGGCATTTCTCATAATGTACTCTGTCTATAAGTTAAATAATCAGGGTGACAATTTACAGCCTTGACTTACTCCTTTCCCAATTTGGAACCAGTCTATTGTTCCATGTCTGGTTCTAACTGTCACTTCTTGACCTGCATACAGATTTCTCAGGAGGCAGGTCAGGTGATCTGATAGCCTCATCTCTTGAAGAATTTTCACAGATTTTTGTGATCCACACAGTCAAAGGCTTTGGGGTATTCAATAAAGCAGAAATAGATGTTTTCCTGGAACTTTCTTGCTTATTCTATGATCCCCAGGATGTTGGCAATTTGATCTCTGGTTCCTCTGGCTTTTCTAAATCCAGCTTGAACATCTGGAAGTTCTCAGTTCAGGTACTATTGAAGCCTGGCTTGGAGAATTTTGAGCATTATTTGGCTAATGTGTGAGATGAGTGCAATTATGCGGTAGTTTGAGCATTCTTTGGCATTACCTTTCTTTGGGGTTGGAATGAAAACTGACAGTTTTCATTTCTGTGACCACTACTGAGTTTTCCAAATTTGCTGGCATATTGAGTGCAACACTTTCACAGCATCATCTTTTAGGATTTGAAATAGCTCAACTGGAATTCCATCACCTCCACTAACTTTGTTTGTAGTGATGCTTCCTAAGGCCCACTTGGCTTCGCATACTAGGATGTCTGGCTCTAGGTGAGTGACCACACCATCGTGGTTACTGGGGTCATTAAGATCTTTTTTGTATAGTTGTTCTGTGTATTCTTTCCACTTTTTATTAAGATCTTCTGGTTCTGTTAGGTCCATACTATTTCTGTCCTTTAATGTGCCCATATTTGCATGAAATGTTCCCTGGGTATCTCTAATTTTCTTGAAGAGATCTCTAGTCTTTCCCATTCTATTGTTTTCCTCTATTTCTTTGCACTGAGCACTGAGGAAGGCTTTCTTATCTCTCCTTGGTATCCTTTGGAACTCTGCATTCAGATGAATATATCGTTCCTTTTCTCCTTTGCCTTTAGCTTCTCTTCTTTTCTCAGCCATTTGTAAGCCCTCATCAGACAACCATTTTGCCTTTTTGCATTTCTTTTTCTTGGGGATGGTCTTGATCACTGCCTCCTGTACAATGTCATGAACCTCTGTCCAGAGTTCTTCAGGTACTGTGTCTATCAAATCTAATCCCTTGAATCTATTTGTCACTTCCACTGTATAATCATAAGGGATTTGATTTGGTCATACCTGAATGGTCTAGCAGTTTTCCCTACTTTCTTCAATTTAAGTCTGAATTTGGCAATCTGAGCCATGTCAGCTCTCAGTCTTGTTTTTGCTGATGCTGTAGAGCTTCTCTATCTTTGGCTGCGAAGAATATAATCAATCTGATATCGGTATCAACCATCTGGTAATGTCCTTGTGTAGAGTTGTCTCATGTGTTGTTGGAAGAGGGTGTTTGCTATGACCAGTGCATTCTCTTGGCATAACTCTGTTAACCTTTGCCCTGCTTAATTTTGTACTCTAAGACCAAACTTGCCTGTTACTCCAGGTATCTCTTGACTTCCTACTTTTGCATTCCAGTCCCCTATAATGAAAAGGATATCTTTTTTGTGTTAGTTCTAGAAAGTCTTTAGGTCTTCATAGAACCATTCAACTTCACCTTCTTCAGCATTACTAGTTGGGGCATACACTTGGATTACTGTGATATTGAATGGTTTGCCTTGGAAATGAACAGAGATCATTTTGTCGTTTTTGAGATTGCATCCAAGTACTGCATTTCAGACTCTTGTTGACTATGAGGGCTACTCCATTTCTTCTAAGGGATTCTTGCCTACACTAGTAGGTATATAACGGCCATCTAAATTAAATTTTCCCATTCCGGTTCATTTTAGTTGGCTGATTCCTAAAATGTTAACGTTCACTCTTGCTATCTCCTGTTTAACCACTTCCAATTTACCTTGGAATTACCTTATTCATGGACCTAACATTCCAGGTTCCTATGCAATATTGTTCTCTATAGCATCTGACTTTACTTCTATCACCAGTCACACCCACAAGTGGGCATTATTTTCCCTTTGGCTCTGTCTCTTCATTCTTTCTGGAGTTATTTCTCCACTCTTCTCCAGCAGCATTTTGGGCACCTACCAACCTGAGGAGTTCATCTTTCACTGTCATTTATTTTTGTCTTTTCATATTGTTCATGGGGTTGTGAAGGCAAGAATACTAAAGTGGTTTGCCATTCCCTCCTCCAGTCGACCATGTTTGTCAGAACTGTCCAGAACTCTGACTGCTACCAATGCAAGGTAATATCCCATTTGGATAAAGATGAAAGGCTTGGAGAACACCTCCATTTCTTTGCTCTTCAATTTTTACCACAAACAATAAAGGGTTTCTACTGCTGCTAAGTCACTTCAGTTGTGTCCGACTCTTTGTGACTCCATGGACTGTATCCCACCAAGCTCCTCTCTTCATGGGATTCTGCAGGCAAGAATCCTCGAGTGGGTTGCCATGCTCTCCTCCAGGGGATCTTCCCAACCCAGCATTTCTAGTCAGATTGCAATCCAGGAAAGGAGTCAGAAAAGCAATTCCAAAGGGGAATGGCAAGAAACCAGTTATTGGAGGAAGTTAGAGCAGAGGTGAAATGTAGGACTTACTGTTCATGGTAGGACAATCCTCAGAGTTGTGGGTGTATCAAGGGCACCAAGAGAGAGAGGCCAATTCCACAGCCTCAAGGTAGGAGATCTTGCTTGAGCTTGATGATGGAAAACTAATCCAGGGAAATCTGAATTCGAAAAGAATACATAATTGTTCTTTGGAGCTAAGAGGAGGGAGAATGCCCCATTTGCTCTAGGAAAGTGAGGGGGTTCCAACTTCTTTGATGAAGGAAGATCATGTAGTCACAAAGGAAGGAAGAGATATGACAAAAGTGAATACAAGTACCTGCAAGTTTAAAGGAGAAAATAACAATCACCTATGCCCCAACATGCAGAAAGGGTCATCCTAAAGAATTTATTTTCTTTGTTTCTATGCATTTACTGAGTGGAGATAATATATGTTGATTTTAAGTGTCATTTAATACAGGAATATTCACAAATCACATAATTAAAGAAGAGACATGAGATGATATATAATGTCTGTCCTCAATGATTTATTGTTTTTCTTCATTAAAAAAGTTCCAATGAGTTAGGTCATTTAACATGAGGCTTAAAGATGCATTAAAATCATTTCTCAAGTTCTTTAGCAATGAAAAAGTTCATTATGTCATTCTATGCAATGCTGCTTTTTGAAGAGGGAGAGAAAAGACCTTTTGTTTAGTAATTTTCTTGGCACAGGGTCTTAATTATGTAATAAACTTAGCCATTGTTAGAAAAATCTGGACAAGAACAGCACCAGTTATTGTTATAAGTGATCATCAAATAAAGTAAGAAATTCCATAGGAACCATAGGTTAAAGGATGTGGCTCAAGAAATATGCTTCTCGGTATTGAGAGAAGAGCGGGAGCAATAGAGAAATAGCTAAGCTAACACTGCAGAGTTGTGTCACTTGGGATGCTTTTCACTTGAAGTGACCCCAAAAATCTGGCTTATTTGTATTGAATAGTAAATACATCTAGTGTTACATTGCAGGCCCAGGTGTGGTTAACTCAGCTAATCAGTGATGTCAGCGAGGACCTAGGTTCTTTTCCTCTTCCAGCTTTGCCATCCTCCATGTTTTGGCCTGGTCCTCCGGCCAGTTCCTCTCACTGCTATGTTGTGACTGCAGCAGTTTCCAGACATGGCACATCCAGACATGCAATGACCAAGGAAGATGAGCCTGTCTTCTATGAGGTGTCTCTTTTTAAAATGTGGAAAGGTTTCTAGAAGTTTCTACCTACAGATTTCCATTATGTCTTATTGACCAGGAGTATGTTGTATGTCCATATTTAAATCAATCACAGACTCAAACTAGCCCAATCACAGTTTATACCCTGTGTCTGGGAGAGGCTAGCTTTCTTTGAAGATCCTGGTTTTGTAAAGGGATGGATACAAACAAAATCAGGGTGGTGCTGGAAAGGGAAAAGGAAGGAAGATGTTGGGTAGCAACCAACAATATCTCTCACAAAGGCCAAGTCGTCTCAGAACTACACAGTGTCCCAGACAACACACGCACGCAGTTTTCTGAATTCCCAAAGTGTGGTTCCAAACTGTGAAAGGGAAGCCCTACTCCATTGTACATGTGTTGTTAATTTGGATTATTTCATCAGTTGGTCAGTATCTGTCTTCAAATAATGCCTAAGAAAAGATCACTGGCTGATCTAGTTTCTGAACCTTGACTATCTGACCATGTCTTTGGCTAATATAGGCAATAGTAATCAATAACAACATGGTTAGATACAAATTTCATAGATCACAATCCTTTTCCATCGAAAGTTTGTTCATAGAGTTGCACTGTTTTCTGGCAGTTAGCATTGCAAAGAAGTCAGAGATTAGACTAATTTCTGCAGCTTTGTAAGTAAATTATTGTTTTTTTAACCTGAGTGCCTGAAAGATTCTTGTCTTTATTCTCTTAATTCACAAGTGTGCTCAGGATGCATCTAGATCAATTATTAAAGTTTTACCTAGAACATCATGAGTCTTGTCAGTCTGCATACTCAAATATTTCTCATAACAAGAAAGCAATTTTCAATTATGTCTTTGATTTGTCTCAGTTCCTATTTTCTTGTTCTTATCATACCTTTTAGGTTGAATCATGTTTCCTGCCCTCTGAGTCTACCATCTTCTCACTCACCATTTTATTTCCCCATTTTTCTTTATATTATAGAAGAACATCTCAGGTGTTATTTCCAGAAGACTAACTTACTTTTCCACAGGGCTAGTGCTGCTCTTTACTCATTCCAATGTATATACTCATGATATATATATACATTTAACATGAAACAGTGTATTTTTGGTATTGTTAATTTTCTTATTTACCCATCCTAGCTCTCATTGCTATTCACCTCGCTCCTGTCTTTGCATCCCATCTTTTGTCTCTTTGTGACTATCTGCCCCTCTTTCCTAGAAGCCATGTCTTCTTGAATCTTTTGGAGGATATTACACAGTTTTCTGAAAAATGTTTTCTGGTTCCCCTGCAGGAGGCCATTTTAGGAGGAATGTTCTTCATCTGATCTTCTTCTGTGTAATGGTTCTTCATGTTTCCAATGACAGTTTTTTTCTTTTTCTGATTACTCATTTTTGAATGAAAAGAGAAAGAGTTAGTTTCAGATTCACCCACAGACATGATGTGTAGGCTTTATTTGGTTCTATTGATTGGACACTGGTGTAATGATGGAATCTTCTCAGACCTGTGGTTGATGAGAATTGGGTGTTTGCTCAATTCTGATAATTTAACTAGCATTCCTATAGTCAGGTTCTGCTGAGCTGAGTTTCTAAGTCCGGGTCTTTGATACCTTCCTCACTGTGTGTTGCTACTGGGACACTTGTTTATATCACCAAGCACAGCATTTTATTTCTCAAGATTATTCCTTTGAGAACTCAATGAGTCCAACACCCCCAGTCTCATACACTTAGAAACAGTCTCTGAATGAATGTTGAAAGATGGAGGAGGCAAAACATGTTTATATCAGTTCAAAATGGCACCCCCATGTGGGAAAGGAACAGCTGCCGGGTTTCTTGTGATGTGAACCCCAGGTCTCTAATTAGGGTGATGGAGCAGCCAAGAGGAACAAAACCTCACTCTGCCTTCTTTTAAATGGCCAGAGGTCCTCTGTTTCTTGAGCAAAAAGGTCAGACTGATAGCCAGTTATTTTCCCTGATCATTTAAAATTAAGTGCAAATTCCTTCTAGACTTTGGTAACCGGTTTTCTGTTGGTCTTAGCCTTTGGCGGTAAATGTAATTTTTATCTTTCTGTGGCTTCACAAGTACTTTAGAAGAAACTGAGGCAAATTTCTACCAGGGCAGTTAATCTGGAGCTGTTTAATATCAGAAGTAAAAGCCAACAGTTTTAGTTGACCCAAACTGGATATGAGCCAACAGTGTGCTTACTGCTAAAAAAAAAAAAAAAAAAAAGCTACATTAATATGCAGATCAATGTTGGCAGTTCTCTTATTACACTCTGCCTTGTATGAGCTGCATCTGGGAGCACTGAGTTCACTTATGGCCCCTAATGTTGATAAAATCTCAAAAGGTTCTTTTGTTACTGAATCCAATCACACTGCTTGCCGCATGACAGGCAATAAATCAAGAGATGAGTTTGGGGCAAGGAATAGTGACTTTATTTGGAAAGCAAGCAAACAGAGAAGATGGTAAACTCACACCCCAAAAAAGCATCTTGCTTCAGTTAGAATTCAGGCTTCTTTTATACCAAAAGAGAGGGAGCAAAGTCAAACATTTCCTGGTTCTGGTCTGCCTCCAGAGTCATTCATAGGCTGACCTGGTCAAGATGTTTCCTGTGAGCTAAACAAAGGTATTTTAGCTTAATGCTTGTTACCTGGCAGGCAGGGTTCTCAGAGATGGGCCATTATGTATAATGTAAGCTTATAGGCAACATCTCTTTAGTGATTAACTTGTAATAGAATACAAAAGGTTCTTCCCCATTACACCTTGATGAATAAGAGCAAGTTCAAAAGTAAATGAATAGGATGCTAAAAGTCTGTGTATTATGTTGAGGTAGTGTCTGTGCTTAGTCGCTCAGTTAACTTTGAAAAAGAGGTGATAAGGATGGGGAATGGGGAAGACCTGATAACTGCAATGCGGTATTTCAACAGTGGTAATGTGGACAAGGGATTATATTTATTGTGGTTTGCTCCAACAATGCCGAACAAGGGTCAGCCGGAAGAAGCTACAAAACGGTGGATTTGGCTCAACATAAGGTTGATTGGCAGTGAAGTGAACACCGCATAAGTTAGGCTGTGAGACACCTGGCGGCTTCACAGGCAGTTTCACAGCCAAGATCCTGGCTGATCACCCAGTAGAGGAGGCTGTGGGAGAAACTCTGATATTGGATGGGATACTGGGTAGTTGGGTGAACCTGTGATCCGTATTTTAATGATCTTGGTTTTGGAGTTTTGCCCTTGAGGTTTCTGTTTTTTTGGTTGGTTGAGTGACTCTGCTTCTCCCACAAGGAAAACGTTGAACTGTGAGAACTCAGCTGCTCCAAATATTGGGCTCCATCCAGACAAGTCAAGGACCCAGGAGAGGCAAGGTCCGCTTTCTCCTGTGCTCTACAGCTCCCAGTGCACACAGTAGCAGAGGCTACTTTAGAAGCAGCCTGGGACCAAGCTTCTGTCAGGAAAAGTGGGGAGTGGAAGCAAACAAGTGGTTCCTCTGTCATCTCACGCAGTCCTCACTGCCGCCCTGGGAGGTCACCTCCTGGACTGGACTGGAGACCAAGAGTCTAGACAGCTCACCAAGAACAAGAAGACATTCATTCATGGAGTCAGTGGAGACCTCAGAGTTTTGACATAAGAGGGGCTCAGGGGTAACAGTCATGTTGAATGACACCTGGAGACTGATCCTAAAGCTGCGTTTGCCTCTTTTGCATTTTCTAATGATGAATTTAGTCACATTTTGCAGGGTGGATATGTGCGTCACTATTTTCATTTTGTCTTTGGGGTGGCTTTCGGGGGGCAGGTGGCAATGAGAATAGAGCCCCCGTGTCCCACCCTTGGGCACTCCTTGGCATCATGTGGAGCGAGTCAAGACCGGAACCCTGGTCTGATTCCAAAGCTCAGGCTGACCTCATGGTGAGCAGAAAACCTCTTTAAATGTTCCTAAGGATTTGTTTTGTTTTGTTTTTGTATTTCATTTAAACTAATATAACTAAATAAGGCAGGCGAAAGCAGACCGCACAGTTTGGCCTGTTTTCCTGAAGACTCCCCAAATGCAGAAAGCCGGCTGGAGGCTGGCCTGTCTTCACTCCTGCT